>CAUYON010211684.1:0-39872 GCA_963573935.1 Arctocebus calabarensis
ACTAAACTCCTTGAGATTAAGAATGAAAACTACGGCTCGGCGCCTGTGGCTCAATGGGCTAAGGCGCCAACCATGTACACCTGAGCTGGCGCGTTCGAATCCAGCCCAGGCCCGCCAAGCAATGACGGCTGCAACCAAAAATGGGCATTTGTGGCAGGTGCCTGTAGTCCCAGCTACTTCGGAGGCAGAGGCAGGAGACTCACTTGAGCCCAGGAATTGGAGGTTGCTGTGAGCTGTGATGCTAAAGCACTCTATCCAGGGTGACAGCTTGAGGCTCTGTCTCAAAAAAAAAAAAAAAGAATGAAAACTCCTTTCACCTTGGTGCCAATTAAAAAAATTCCTGCCACCTTTTGTCACAGTTCATCTTTCAGCGCCAGTGCCAGTAGGTCCCCTTCCTCCCTGTAGCAGTGACAGTGGCCACACACTACTGTTTTCTGCAGCCAGCGGAACAGACATCCCCTAAGACTTGGCCACAATATCAGTTGACTGTGGTAGCAAATCCTGCCATTGCGGTGGCCAAGAACACAGGACCCCTTCCCAGCAGCCTCTTTCCCAGCCCCTCTGGCTTTGGGGCTCAGGATCCCTGCCTGGCTTCTCCTGTCTGAGTGCACCATCATCTCATGGCTGTCACTGAGCAGAGAGGGGTAGGCCCAGCTCTCTGAGGGGACTGATCCTGTTAGAGGTGTGCAGTGCTGAGTGAGAGGGAGGCTGACAGGGGTCCCCAGCACTGGCTTTGCAGCTCCCTGGGAAGGTCTCTTGTCCCAAGTACTATTTTAGAGCTTGGTCCTCAGACCCAGTTTCATCCCAGTCACATGTTCTATAATTGGAAAATCAGTCATTTCAGAGCACCTGTGGATGATTTCAGATATGCTAGCAAATATAGTAATGTGAACTTCTAAAATGAGGCTGGGGCTGATTGAGTGCCCTTCTAGTCCGGAGTCTGTTAGGAGCATGAAGGAGCAGAGGGTCTGAATATGACAGTGATGTGACAGGGAGAGGCCATGGAGTTGAGCAGGCTGCCCTTTGCCCAGGCTGGCTACAGGAAGGACTGTGTGAGAGCTGGGCACAGGGAACGAGTGTGCAAGTAGCCCCAGGGGCAGGGCACTGGCTGGGGTGCCTGAGATGAGGGGTTGGGGTTTTCCATTTTCCTTTCTGGGAACCAGCGAGCAGATCTCTTGTCTGCATGCAGGGCTCAGACGTGCTTTCTGATGACATGGTGCCCCTCAGGACAGCGGAACAGTCCTCCAAATTCCAGGCAGAGGCTCAGCCAGAGGCGCTCTCCCTGGAGGAAGAGGCTCGATGCTCCCGCCAGCAGCCTCCATTCCAGCTGAGCCATAGGCCAAAAAGGAGCCCCCTGCTATGGCCAAAGATGGGTACGTAGCTGCCCCTCAGAGGAAAGAGAAGTGGTGCAGGGGAGGGGTGAAGGCAAAGGAGTATTGCCAGGAGGGGCCTGCCTGGGTGTGGGTGCACAGGCTCTTTAGCAAGGAGCTTGAACAAGGGGCAATTTGGGCCTCTACTGCCACTTGTGTGTGTAGGGGCAGGGTGGTGGGTGAGCTGTGGGGATCTGCCTGTGACTCTCAGCTCCTTCTCAGGCCCACCAGCCTCCCAGGATCAGGAGATGGTGACGTCAGCTTCATCCTTCCTTTCCACCTGGTCCCAGGTGAGTGGTGCGGTCCTGGTCTGCAGGGTCTCAGTATCTGGCCTGACCCTTCTTGGTCAGGGGACACTTCTTCTCTCCCTGTGGCCAGAGCTTTGCATGTCAGAGGCACTCCCCCTGGAGTTTCCCCCCCTTTGCCCCAATCCTGGCCTCCTGGGAAGGCGTGCCTTCCAGATGCCATCTGAGTACCAGGCAGTGCCCCAGCCAATTCTGGAATGTGAGGTGGGACAGTGACGTTCAACCCTGCTGAGCACTAGAATCTCTTGGGACACTGGGTGAGATATGGACTTCTCCCACATCCGGTCTGAAATGGGAGCCTCCTTTGTTTGCTTGTTCATTTGATTTTTAAATACCAGCTTTATCAGGATATAATTCACCTGCATACAATTCACCCATTTAAAGTGTACAGTTTTTAAACAGAGTAGTGCAGCCATCACCATAATTTTAGAACAGTTTTATCACTCCCCAAATGGTCTTGGGCCTGTTAGCAGTCTCTTCCTTTTCTTCCCAGCCCCCCACTTGAAGTGACTGCTAATCTGCTTCCCATCTCTGATTTCTCTGTGGATTTGCCTGCTCTGGACATGGTTTGCTTATTTTTTAACTGTGCTACCAGGTCTCTCTGGTGCTGGATTCACACCCACTGGCCTAGAGGCTTGATAAAGTCCCCAGTTTGCCTTATTTGGATCTCAGGGCCAGCTAGAGCACAGCTGGGGGATGCTATGTCTTCTCCCTGCTGAGCAGACAGTGGATCAGCTGCTCCGTGTGGCAACCCGTCCCTCCTATGGTGGCCTCCTGACCCTGCAGCGTGTTATTTCCTGGAGCAGGTCCAGCCATGTCTGGACTCAGGAAGTAGGGTGAAAAGTACTCAAGGAATGGGGTACAAAGTGTGGAGCCAGGGGAGGTGCCAAGAGGCAGCACAAGAGTGGAGTGGATGGTGCCCCACCAGGCCCAGCCCCAGCTTGGAGGGGCAGTGAGGCCTATAGCAGCTCCGACCAGTTACTCAGTCAGGGCCAGGACTGATGGGAGTACATCCCAACAGGTGCCGGAGACCTTGGAGGACGTGTCCATGTACCTGTCCAGAGAAGAGCAGAGATGCCTGGACCCAGCTCATCAGGAGGATAGTTGGGATGTGCTACAGGAGAATGAGGGTAATGTGCAGGGAGACCGTGTCTTCCTGGGTGTGTTGGAGCTCAACCTAGAGAGCCAGAGCTGCCAGTGTCCAGTGTCCAGCTACAGGGTAGTGTGGCCATACATACCTATAATCCAGACAGATGCCCAGAGTTGCCTTGGGGTCCTGTCCTTCCACCCTCATCTCACAAGCATTGGTCCTATTTCCATCTGCCCCCGCCCGCACAAAGCGGCTCCAGCAAGGCCTGCCTGTCTGGCCTTTGGGCTTAGAGGCATCTCCTTGCCACTCATTGGGCACCAGCTCTATTCTTTCTCTGCCCATTTGTTCTTCCTGACACTGCTAAGACCTTTTCTAAAGGCATTGAGATGCTGCTTTGTATCTGTGGAAGCTCTGCAGGGAACTACAGGAGAGACACATACACACGCACACACAAAAAACACACATAGAAATTTAAGGGATTGGTTTACTCAACTGCAAAAGCTGACAAGTCTAGAATCTGTAGAGCAGATCCCTAGACAGGATTTCTGTTATAGTCTTGAGACGGACTTCCTCCTCTAGGAAACCAAACCTCTGTTTATGCTCTTAAGGCCTTTGATTGGATGAGGCTAACCCACGTGGTAGGGAGTAACATGCTTTACTCACGGTCAGCTGAACTTGGTGTCAGACACATCCACACATCCGTGGCATTTAGTTTTGTGTTTGGCCAAACTGGCACCATGGCCTGGCCAAGCTGACTCATAACATTAACCATCACACACTTCCTTTTACACCTTGGCGTTTTTTTAGTGTTCTATTGAATGAATGAAAATGAACGTTTCTGCCAATATGCAAAGGTAAATGCCGGTTTGCTGTTGCACAACCTTGCTCTGTGCCATTGGTCTGTGTCTGTCACCCTGAGTGTGATAACTAATGGCTACTTCATCTCTGTTGTAATGGGAAAACTTCAGCTTCCCTCATGGCTCCCTTCCCAGGTGCAGTGGGAACCCAGGGCTCTGTTTTCTCACTTCTTGCCCTTGGAGGAAACTGAGTCTGCACAGAAGCACAGACCACTTTCCATTTATCTCTTCCTGAACCCCCACTTTGCTCTAATGAGGAAAGGCATGCTGAGTTCCACACTTGCGTCCTCTCTCTTCTCACTTCCTGAGCAGGACTCCTCACCCCAGGCCCTGTCTGGTGGCCCACCCAGGTGAGGGTGAGGCCTGCAGGGCTTGTGGTACCTCCAGGCTGAGAGAAGTCCTGGCAGGGCCAGCTCTGCAAGATTAGAGAGAAGGAAACAGAAGGCCCAGATTAGGTTCTCTCTCTAAGAAGTTTAGTTAGACATTGGTGATTGTGTTTGTGAAGCTTAAGTTCAAGGGCCTAGAGCAAGGGTTGGCAGACATTTTCTGTAAAGGACCAGATAATAAGTATTTCGGTTTTTACTCACTGTATGGTCTGTATTCCAGCTTTGTAGCCCTGCTGTTGTCACCCAGAACTAGCCACAGATAATAGGAACATGAACGAGCATAGTCGTGTTCCATTAAAACTCCATTTACAAGGGCCGGGCATGGTTGCTCATGTCTGTCATCCCAGCACTCTGGGAGGCTGAAGCGGGTGGTTTGCTTGAGCTCAGGAATTTGAGACCAGCCTGAGCAAGAGCCAGTCTCTTAAAAAAAATAAAACAAACAAACAAACAGAAAAAAAAAAACAACTAACTGGGTAGGCTGAGGCAAGAGGGCAAAAGGATCACTTAAGCCCAAAAGTTTGAGGTTGCTGTGAGCTATGATGCCACAGCACTTTCTACCAAGGGTAACAAAGGGAGAACTCTGTCTCAAAAAAAAAAAAAAGTCCTTTACAAAAACAGGTGTCAGGCAGCAGGTTGCTGGCTCCTGGTCTAAAGGAAAAATAAGGAGACATAGGTGAGCTTAAGAAAAGTTTGGGGTCCCAGAGGAAATCTGTTGACAGAAGAAGAGTACTGCAAAATCCTGCTGGAGCCAGGCGTGGGGGTGTGGCACCTATAGTCTCAGCTACTCAGGAGGCTGAGGCAGGAGGATCTCTTGAGCCCAGGAGTTCAAGTCAGCCTGGACAACATAGTAAGACCCCATCTCTTAAAAAATAATGATGGTCCTAGTGAAAGAAGTGAAGCTGGACGAAAGGGAGGGCAGGAGACTTGGACTGAGCAGAATAGCTCCCAGGAGTAGCGCTGACACTTGAGTGAGCCCACCAGTCAGCAGCACTGAGTACATACCTCCTATGTGCAGAGAATTGTGGAAGCTTCTCCAGGGCCAGCCAAAAGGGGAACACCATATGCAGTGTCACTTTGCACTAGCAAAGCAAGGCAGGAAGTTTGGTGCTCTGCCCTCTCCTGAAAGATCTCTTTTTTTTCTTTTTTCCTATGTTTCCCTGGGTAGAATGCTGTGGTGTCACAGCTCACAGCAACCTCAAACTCTTAGAGTTTAAGCAATTTTCTTGCCTCAGCCTCCCAAGTAGCTGGGACTACAGGTGCCTGCCACAATGCCTGGCTATTTTTTGTTACAGTTGTCGTTGGTTAGCTGGCCCAGGCCAGGTTCAAACCCGCCAACTTTGATGTATGTGGCTGGCTCCACAACCACTGTGCAACGGGTACTGAGCTGAAAGATCTCATTCTTAACAACACCCTCTGCCCCAGAATACTGTGGGGTACAGGGAATATTGAGTTCAATTTGGTGAGCAAAACTGGTTTTGATTTGTATTAAGGTTTTTTTTTTAAGTTATTAAGTTTTTATTATGATAAAATATACATAACAAAATTTATTTTATTGTAAGCATTCAATTCAGTATAAGTACTAATAAAGTACTGATAAAGTACAGCAGCATAAAGTACATAATCATCACCACTGTCCATCTCCAAAATGCTTTTTGTTTTGTTCCTTATTTTTGGAGACAGAAGTCTCACTCTGTTGCCCTGGATAAAGTACTATGGTATCATCGTAGCTCACAGCAACTTCAAACTCTTGGGCTCAAGCAGTCCTCTTGCTTTAGCTTCCCTAGTAGCTGGGACTACAGGTGCCCGCCACAACACCAGCCTAGGTTTTCTCTTTTAAGTACAGATGGGGTCTTGCTGTTATTCGAGCTGATCTCCAACTCCTGAGCTCAGGCAATCCACCTGTCTCAGCCTCCCAGAAAGCTAGAATTACAGGCATGAGCCATGGTGCCCAGCTGCATCTCCAGAATTTTTTTATCTTCCCAACTGAAACTCTGCACCCATTAAGCACCAAGTCCCCATCCCACCTGCCCCAGCCTCAGGCAGCCACCATTCTTCTTTCTTGCTCTATAAATCTGATGACTCTAGGTATCCCATATTAGTGGAATACAGTTATTTGTTTTTTGTAACTGGATTATTTCACATAATATAATGTCTTCCACACTCATCCATATTGTATATGTGTCAGAATTTCCTTCCTTTTTTTTTTTCTAGATGCAGGGTCTCACTCTCACTCAGGCTGGAGTACAGTGGTGCACTTGTAGCTCACTGCAGCATCAAATTCCTGGGCTCAAGCAAAGCAATCCTCCTGCCTCAGCCTCTCGAGTAGCTAGTACTGCAGGCAGCCACAGCTGTCTGTGGTACTGTGGTACTGTGCAGCCACAGCTGGCTATTTAAGTCCTTTGCCTGTTTTTGTTTTTTTTTTTTTGAGACAGAGCCTCAAGCTGTCACCCTGGGTAGAGTGCTGTAGCATCACAGCTCACAGCAACCTCCAATTACTGGGCTCAAGCGAGTCTCCTGCCTCCGCCTCCCAAGTAGCTGGGACTAGAGGCGCCCGCCCCAACGCCTGGCCATTTTTTGGTTGCAGCCGTCATTGTTGTTTGGCGGGCCCAGGCTGGATTCGAACCCGCCAGCTCAGGTGTACATGGCTGGCGCCTTAGCCCACTAAGCCACAGGCGCCGAGCCCTTTGCCTGTTTTTGAATTGGTTTTTTGGTTGTTATTAAGTTTCAGGAGTTGTTTATGGATTCTGAGGGTAGTAACTCCTCAAAAGACGTATGATTTGCAAATATTTTCTCCTATCTGTGGGTTGTCTTTTCATTCTGTTGGTAGTGTCTTGATGCACAAAAGTTTTAATTTTGATGCAGTCAATTTATTTTTTATTTTGAAGAGTTAATTTTAGGTAAAGTTGTATGAAGTATGGGTCAGTTGTGATGACATGCAGCTGGACCGGTGGGTTTCCACAGGAGCGGTTTTGCCCCATGGGGCACATTAGTCAATGAGTGGAGACATTTGTGGTAGTCAGGACAGGGAATTTGTTACTGACATCCAGTGTGTGGAGGGTGGGGTGTAGCTAAATGTCCTACAGCCCCATCTAGGTCCTGTGGATGTCATCTCTATCACGATTGGGAAACCCTGACCTGGAGGTTTCTGAGAAGGTTTTACACGTGGACTGATTTATTCCTGGCACTAAAGGGTCTATGGGAGGCAGAAAGGGAAAAGGCAAAAAATTTACCAGTCCTCCTGGCCTCGTGTGTCCACATGGGATCTTCAGGAAGACAGAGAGGAGGATGTGGTTCTACCTAGCTGGGCCACCAGCTGAGCTCCCAGAGCCTAGACCTTAGATAGAGTCTCACTTTGTCACCCTCTGTAGAGAGCTATAGCATCATAGCTCACAGCAACCTCAAAGTCTTGGGCTCATGCCATCTCCTTGCCTCAGCCTGCCAAGTAACTGGGACTATAGGTGCCCACCACAATGCCAGGCTAGTTTTTCCATTTTTAGTAGAGGATAGGGTCTCGCTCTGGCTCAGGCTGGTCTTGAACCTGTGAGCTCAGGCAATCCACCCACCTTGGCCTCCTAGAGTGCTAGGATTACAGATGTGAACCTAGCCCAGCCTTAATCTTGCTTTTAAACAAAAACAAATTAGGTTGGCACCTTGGTTATTAAAGGTTATTAAATTAAAGTTTTAAATTTCTAATTTTTTAATGAAATGAAATTCATATAATTTGCCACTGGCGTTTAGTACATTCACAGTGTTGTCTTCATTCCTATCTAGCTCAAAAAGGTTTTTCATCACATTAAAAGGAAACCCTATGCCCATCGGCAGTCCCTCCCTCCTCCCCCAGCCCCTGGCAACCAGCAGTCTGCTCTCTGTGCCCATGGATCGCCTGTTCTGGACATGCCCATAAACAGACTTATGTGGTACCCGTCCTTTGGAGACCGGCTTCTCTCAGTTCACCCACATCATGTCTGTGTCAATGTGTCTTTTTATGCCCCAAAGTGTTGCATTGTGTGAATAGACGGTAGTTTGTATGTTCATCCTCTGTCAATGGAATTGCTGGGCCATATGATGACTCTGTCTAACTTTTTGAAGAATTATCAGCTTCTGCCCCTTTAAAAAAATTCATACAGCGGGCCACTGACGTGGTTCGATGCCCATCCTAATTTTACAGAAGTGGCTCACACCTGTAGTACTAGCTCTTTGAGAGGCCAAGGTAGGAGGATTATTTGAGGTCAGGAGTTTAAGACCAGTCTGGGCAATAGTGAGACCCTGTTTCTACTAAAAATAGAAAAAAATTAGCTAGGCTTCCTGGTACACCTATAGTCCAGCTGCTTGGGAGGCTGAGGCAAGAGGATCACTTGAGCCCAGGAGTTTGAGGTTGCAGTGAGCTATGATGACAACACTTCACTCTAGCCACAGAGTGAGGCATTGTCTTAAAAAAAACCCAAAACTTTGCCAATGTGAAAATTGAGGTTTAATCAGCACCAGGCCCACACTTGGTTCTCTAGAAGTGGGGGGTTTGGAGATGGAAGAGGGGTAGGTAAGAAGGGCCTGCCTGGGAGATCTAGGGATGGACTTTCAAAGAATGATAGAATGTTCTGCCGCTTGCTGTGGGTACAAAGTTTCTCTTAGTACTGCTTGGAGGTTATCTGTTCCCTCACCCTGGACGCCCCGATGTGCTTTGTGCTATGAGTTCCCCAGTTGGGATTAGACTTGGGCTGCAGATGAAGAGCAGAGAAGTTAAATCATTCGCCTACAGACACACAGCCCGGGAAGGGTAAGCTGGTTCGGTCCAGGGTCCTTTCACTCTGCTCCTGAGCCTGGATCTGTGAAAGAGGCTGGCCTCCCCAGGTGTGCAGTGAGCGAGGTCGTGGGGCTGGGACCTTGTGGCTCCTGGTCCTGCTCTAACCAGGACATCAGGGAGGGTTCTCCACCTCGGCACCACAGACTTCTGAGCCTGGAACCTTCTCTGCTGTGGGAGACCGTCTGTGCACTGTAGGATGTTTCCCTCTACCCTCTAATGGGTAGAGGCCAGTTACAACCCCCTCCCCAGTCGTGACAAAAATGCCTGCAGACATAGCCTTCAGTGAGAACCTCACACTCAGAGGTTAGAGCACAGGCAGCCCAGGCTCTGAAACTTACTAGCTCAGTGATTGGGCAAGCACCTCAATCTCTCTGTGCTTCAGTTTCCTTATCTGCAAGATGGGGACAGTCACAGCTCTGACTTGTTGAGAGGGTTTTGTGAATTCATACAGGTTTAGAACAGCATGTGGCTGTGCTTTTAGTACCTTGTGTCAGGGCTCTAAGACATCCCTGCTAAATGTGTTGAAGGGAAATTTGAAAAGCCCTGCCGGGCTTTTACTTCCTTTTTAAAAAAAAAAACCAAAACTTTTTTTTTTTTTGAGACAGAGCCTCAAGCTGTCACCCTGGGTAGAGTGCCATGGCATCACAGCTCACAGCAACCTCCAATTCCCGGGCTCAAGTGAGTCTCATGCCTCCACCTCCCAAGTAGTTGGGACTATAGGTGCCCGCCACATCACCTGGCCATTATTTTTTGGTTGCTGCCATCATTGTTGTTTGGCGGGCCCGGGCTGGATTCGAACCCGTCAGCTCAGGTGTACGTGGCTGGCGCCTTAGCCCTTTGAGCCATAGGCGCCAGGCCCAAAACTTTTTTTAAGAGATAAGAGCTGACTCTGTTAGCCGTGCTGAACTAGTGGCAAAAACAGGACATACTGTAGCCTTGAACTCTGGGTTCAAGTGATCTCCTGCCTTAGTCTCCCGAGTAGCTGAAACTGAAGGTGTGTACCACCATGCTAGTTTTTCTATTTTTTGTAGAGACAGGGTCTTGCTTTGTTGCTCAGGCTGGTCTTGAATTCCTGAGCTCAAGAGATCCTCCTGCCTTGGCCTCCCAAAGTGCTAGATTGCAGGTGTGAACCACAATGGTTGGGCTTACCGCCTTTTTTATTACAAGCAAGTCCTTTTCCCTCAAGGACTGCTTTCTCTGTCTCAGGGCTCCGGATCCAATTGGAGGATGGTGCCAACACCAGGATGGACACACCAGTGAGAATGGAGTGGTACCGAGTGCTGTCAACACGGTGCCAGGGCCCTGGCCGCCCACTCCCAGCTCAGGGACTGGCCCCAGTCAGGAGCTTGGTTAGCTCCAAGCAGCCGAGAGGCTGCCCCCCACCAGAAAGAGGGGGGCCTCATGGGGCTGACAAGCCATACACGTGCCCTGAATGTGGCAAAGCCTTCAGCAAAACATCCCACTTGACTAAGCACCAGCGCACGCACACCGGGGAGCGTCCCTACAAATGTCCAGTCTGTGGGAAGGGCTTCAGCGACCGCTCCAACTTCAGCACACACCAGAGGGTCCACACAGGCGAGAAGCCCTACCCGTGCCCCGAGTGTGGGAAGCGCTTCAGCCAGAGCTCCAGCCTGGTCATCCACCGCAGGACACACACAGGCGAGCGGCCCTATGTGTGCACCCAGTGTGGGAAGCGCTTCAACAACAGTTCCCACTTCAGCGCACACCGCAGGACGCACACAGGTGAGAAGCCCTACACGTGCCCGGCCTGCGGCAGGGGCTTCCGCCGCAGCACTGACCTCCACAAGCACCAGCGGACCCATACTGGAGAGCGTGCTCCACCACGGCCCCAGGGGGTCCAGGACCCAGAGCCTGGCCACTGTGCACACAGTGCTGCTCCCAGGACGCTTGTCAGAAGTTCACAGTTGCAGAATTTGTGAGGCTGCTAGACCCACTTCAGTCCCAGCACCAGATGCCCTGATCTGAAGGCATCTTCTTGGGCCTGGCAGTAGGATGGTTTGGATGCCCCGGGCACAGAGCAGGGGCACAGATAGGGTGTCCGTCTCTACTAGGGCAGCTGAACAAGCAGCGCAAGCCATCCTCCCTGCCCCTGGGACTCTGGTGCCTGTGTCCTCTCATGTTGTAAGGACACCAGTCACTGGATTAGGGCCTCCCAATCTACTCTGACCTCATCTTAAGTAATTACATGGTCAAAAACCCTATTTCCAAACAGGATCACATTCTGAGGTTCTGGGCATATGTGAATTGGGAGAGGGGCACTCTCCATGGCTGCTGATGCCCCCATGTCACACACCCCAGCCTTCCCTTCCATCTTTGCCTTCCAGAAGCAGGCTGTGGGGCTTTTCCAGTATTGCAGTGGTGTCACAGGAGGAGAGGGGTAAGTTTAGGTCACCTTGGCACACCCCCAGTTGCTCAGAGGAGGGCAATGCCGGGTGGGAATGCCTCCCTGAAGACCCCTCTTCCTGGCCTCCTGTCACAGGGAGGAAGTCCAGAGACTCCACTGGGCCTGACAGCTCTCCCTAAGACAGGGGCCCAGGGCTGCCCTTATTCTGACCCTCGGGGGTGGTTTTCCAGTGTGGCCCTTCTTGGTTGCCCCCTTTGTCTCTAAGAATTCTTCCCCTTCCAGCTTTTGTCTAGCCTATGAGACCGGGAGCCCCTCTGATCTGCACACCCAGTCTTGGTGAGTGGCTGGGGGGAGCAGTATGATGAAGTCCGTGGCGGGTTTAGTTGTCATGGAAGTCATGGGACATCTGCTGAAACCACTGGGTTCTGGAACATTCTCTCCCAGCCTTTGATGCCCTATCCCGTTTTGTTGCCTATTTGCTGTATATATTTTCACCTTTTGACACAACCCAGGTTTCATGATACGGGACCTGCTCTTTCTTTGTTCCCTTAATAAATAACATCAGTCCTTCCCCATCTCCCGTGTGCTCTGTCCTATGTTGGCAGAATGAGGCCACCCGGTGTAGGGATAGCTTTTACCATCTCGACCAGCTTCCAAAGCCTTCATGGAGCACGAGGTACCAGCCAGGCCCCTCCCATGCAACCCCAAGCCCCCAGCCTCATTTCTCTTTCCCGGAGGTAGCTGCCCTCTCCCTGGCCAGGGAATGTTCCCACCCTCAACTGTGCCACACCTTACAGGCTTCCTTCACCCTGCCAGGGTCACTGTCTCCCACTGGCTTGGTGGGCCCTGACAGCTGTCTCAGCCGGCTTGGCCATTGTCATCCTCAGGGATCCTGTGGGTCAGGGTGGGTAGAGTGTCCGGGTCTCTGCATGTGAGGTGGTGCATGTGGCACTTCCACAGCTTTCCTCTTATGGGCAGGGAAGTAAGATGCTGTGAGCATTAAAACCCTTCTTGGTCATACAGCCAGTTTTGGACTCAGGTCAGAACTCCCACTGTCCCCTTTGACTCCTGCTACCCTTGAAAGACAGTAATTCACATACAGAGTTGGACTTTATCTTTTTTTCTTGAGACAAGGTCTCGCTCTGTTGCCCAGGCTGGAGTACAGTGGCTCAGTCATAGCTTGCTGCAGCCTCAAACTCCTGGGCTCAAGTGATCCTCCTGCCTTAGGCTCCCTACTCACTGGGACTATGGGTGCATGTCACCTTGCCTGGTCATACTGGTGGGAGTGTCCTCAGTGGCCAGATCAAGTGGGATCTAGGGAGAAGTCTGTGGCCCTGATCTTGGGTGCATGTGGCTCAGGCCAGGCAAGGCCTGTCTTTTGTCCTGGGCCTATCAGTGCAGGGCCTAGACGAAGAGACCCTTGCTCACCCCCAGCAGCATGGCAGCTGGCAATGACCTGTCAGCTGAATGCTGGAATACTTGCCCAAATGCCAAGTGCCCTGCTCTGCCTCCAGGGTCCTTGTCATGGCAGGACCCAAGCTGAGGATGGTTTCTCTGCTTGTCACATGGACCAGGCATGGGAAAGCATTTGGAAACAGGTTGGAAGAGAACAAAGGTGCCCCAGAACAGGGCTTCATCCTGTTGGGAGACTCAGGGCTGATAACAGCAGTTAAAAAAGGACTCTAAAGGCTCGGCGCCTGTGGCTCAACGAGCTGAGGCACCAACCACGTACACCTGAGCTGGCGGGTTCAAATCCAGCCCGGGCCCGCCAAACAACAATGACGGCTGCAACCAAAAAATGGCCGGGCGTTGTGACAGGCACCTGTAATCCCAGCGACTTGGGAGGCGGAGGCAGGGGACTCGCTTGAGCCCAGGAATTGGAGGTTGCTGTGAGCTATGATGCCACAGCACTCTATCCAAGGTGACAGCTTGAGGCTCTGTCTCAAAAAAAAAAAAAAAAGGACTCTAGAAACAAGGTCTGGAGGGTCATTGCTTGCAGAGTGATAAGATGGAGGGAGGCCAGGTGTGTCCCATGGGAGCTGGGCTTTGTTGGGCTGTGAGCCCTCAGCTCCTGCTGGTTATCGACAAGCGTGGCCACTGCTCCCTTCCACCTAAGACAGTTTCCAGGTTTTAGGATATCCAGTATTTCGTCTAGATTTGCAAAGGTCTACCTGTGTGTGCCTGTCTATTTTGGGTAATTTAAAGAAAAAGCAATTCCAATCACCCCCTTTTTTCAAAAAGCCCATTAGTTCTGCGGGCACGTGTGTGTGTGTGGTGGGGAGGTATGTTAACTTACTGTACAAAATACAAAATAGCCACAGACCCAGAAAATCAGGCCTAAATCTCTTTCAACTCTGAAATTCTCTAAATATGTTTTACTTTATTTTTAAAAAGACCTTGTGTGGTAGAAATAATACTTTTCCTTAAAGAAAAACATGCAGAAATGGACAAAGGTGAAAGCCTGTGGCCCCGCAGAGCAGCACCCTATCTGCTGTCCTTCCAGTCACACAGGTCAGCCCGCGTCGTCTCCCAGAGTCGCTGTCATGCCTTATGTACAAATCTGTATTTGGATCCTTGCTCTTAAGTGCAGAATTCTACCAGGGACTGGGAATAGTCCATAGTCTGAGGGTCTCTGTCTCTTAACAGTGCCTGCGAAGGCAAGTGTGTGGAGAACCAGGGGCACACCAGGGACAATGTCGCTGGAAAGTCAGAGCACTGCTGCCTGCTCCTCAGATCCTGCCCACTGAGCATCTACAGTGAATCCAGAGGAGGCACCAAGGCCTGCCCTGCTGCCCCTGGCCCAAGAGCATCCCCCAGGGCCCTAGGACTTCCTCTGGGGAGCCCAGCCTGAGTGCTCTGCTCCTCAGCCCAGAGCTTTGTGTGCTGCTTCTTCCCAGTTCCAGTTGCAGCCATATCTGCCCAGGTCTGAGCCCTCTGGCCACTGGGAACCTCACCGGCAGGTAGCTGGAGCTGAGCCGTCCCCTTCCGAAAGGCCCTGAGCTGCTGAAGAAGTTGACTCTTCCCAGTACAGTTCCTGTGACACAAGGAAATCAGGCTCGGTCAAAGCCCCATGGAGCTGCCCCTTTGGGCCCTTCATCACTGAGATAGAGGAAGGGGACGTGATCCAGGCAACTGCCAGGGTCAGGTGGGAAGCCAATGATGACTGATTCCTGTGGTTCCCCCTGTCCTGTGCGGTGGTGAGCAAGACCCCACCATGTGGAGGCAGAGTGTGCACTTGCCAAGAATGACTTGGGGGTCCCCGAGGCTCCCCACCCAACAGGAAAGTCAACTCTAAATGTCACCACACTTTCTGATTTCCACTCTGAGATTAGGTTTCAGTTGATTAAACCCAACTGACAGACTGATGGATAATTCTAGAAAGAAATGGGAGCCAGAGGGCAGTGCCTGTGGCTCAAGGAGTAGGACGCTGGCCCCATATACCAGAGGTGGGCGGGTTTAAACCCCGTCCCAGCCAAAAACTGCAAAAAAAAAAAAAAAAGAAAAGAAATGGGAGCCAGAGACCTTTTTTGGGTTTTTTTTTTTGGTTTTTGACACAGAGTCTTGCCCTTTTACACCAGGTAAAACACCGTGGGTCATTATAGCTCACTGCAGCCTCAAACTGCTGGGCTCAAAGTGCCTGCCACCATGCATGGCTAATTTTTCTATTTTTAGTAGAGATGGGGGTCTCACTCTTGCTCAGGTTGGTCTTGAACTCCTATCCTCCTGGGATCCTCTTGCCTCAGCCTCCCAGAGTGCTAGGATTTCAGGCGTGAGCCCAGAGACATTCTTAATGAAAGAACTCTCCAGTGGAGTTGGACTAATTTCCTAGTAGCATGGGAGGGAAAATTCTGATCTCTCAAAGCCCAGACCATCAAAATAGCTGCCACTTGCTAGATACTCTCTATATGCCCAATTCTGGAATCCTTTGAAACAGTTATTAAAACTGTTCCCTGTTTCTAGAAGAAGACATAGAGCCTTGGCGAGAGTAAGTGGTTTGCTGATGTTCCCAAGAGGAGAAGACTGGATTTGAGATCAGGGAATGTGATTCCACAGCTGGAGGTCATATCACAGGTGCTCAACTGGCCTGTCCTGGACAGAGTCCTTGTGCCTGACACTGTGGGACAGGTCCTAGTTTCCTTCCTTGCTACTCGGCAAGACGGGGAGCTTGCCTGTCTAACAACAACCTCAATTCCCCTAAGAGAAGGAAGATACATGGCTGGCCAGATACTGAGAGGAAGGCTAGCGTTCCTCTAGAAGTGGGTTCCAGATCCTCAAGGTACTTGGGGAAAGGTTGCAGCTTCCAGCCCTTGTGCAGGCTGTGTGCATGCTCATGGCAATGCCCCTTCTCCACCCTGCTTGTCCCTGTAATGCCCCGTCACATACTGCATGAGAAGAGAAGCTGGCTGAGACCCTGGCAGTCCCAAAGGACTCTTCTACACCCGCTGGACACTGCTACAGCACATAACTTATTTGCCCATGATCTCAGTGTGGGGCCTTCCTCACCCCTGAGGCCTGCACTGCCTCTGAATTTGACATTTCACTCTTATTCACCCAAGAAGTGACTAACAACTGGCACTTCATTCTGCCCCTACCCTTTCCCTGCACTTCCACTACCATCAGCAGCAGGGAGAGAAATCAACATGAGGGACTCATTTCCAGAAATAAAATGTACTAAGTCCTCCTGAGAATGAGCCAGGGGGTCCTCGATTTCCAAGGCATAGCAGGCCAGCCTGAGAGAAGGGTTCTGAGCCCAGACCAAGCTCCCTCCAGGGCTACCCTCCCTGCTTCCTGGATCCCCACTCCACTCCCTCATGTGCTGGTCCTTAGGGCACACAACAGACCTGAAAGCACAGATATTAAACACACCAGAGGTCATGGGCTTGCTGAGGAGTGCAGAGTTGGGACACCCAAGGGAGGCCCCTTTGTGGTTACCGTAGCCCCTGGGAGGAAGAAGATGCCCGCTCTGCTGGGCCCTGCTGGTCTCCTAAACCTGCTGGCTCCTCTTCCTCCTCCTCATTGTCAGAGGAGCTGGAGCTGGAGCTGGAGCTGGGAGGAGAGGACATGAGTTTGCTGGAAGTGCCCCAGCCCACTCAGCCAGGCCTGACTCTCACCAAGGGACTTGGAGTGCTGGGATCTCCCTGACCACCTGAGGTAGGAGGGCAGCATTGGCCCAAGCACAGCAGCTGAAACCTAAGGGCCACTGGGCATCCTGCCTGTGGTGAGGGTAGGGCACAGGAGATGTGCTCTAGCCTAGACAAGGTGTGTGCTGAGCTCAGTTTGATGTGGTTTATCCTCTCTCTCTCTTCTGCCCTCCCCAAAGAGGACAAGTAGGACTGGTTAGCTGGGCCCAATTCTGGGCTAAAAGCACTTCTCAACTGTGCAATGCCCCCAAGCCTTCCAAAGTTCCTGTTTCTCCCTGGTAGGCACTGTCAGGAGCCTCATGAGACCAACATGCAACTTTGCAAAGTGGTGAGTCTGTTGGAGGCTTGTCACTGCTTCCTACTGAGCAAGGCTACTGGGGGTAGGGGGAGAGGGGGAAGAGAAGTAAAGTCTAAAAAACAAAGGCTTCTCAGAGAAGCCCAAGGACCCTCCTGGAAGGCCTTCCCCATGGTAATCCAGCCCTTAAGAATTTATAAAATTTAGCTTTCCAGGTCCTTGAAACTAATGCTTGCTGCTTGCTTCCACTTCTGGAACCCTTGCACTTGATTTGACACCTCCAATGAGAAATAATATGGTAATTCCTTTGTCTGTCTACTTGTGAGTCCAATAAATGGACAGGGACAGAGCTGATGGGGGGGGGCTTATTACTTTAAGGCTGATGGCCTACTGAGTTTCCCCCCTGGCAAATAAAATTCCTTCCCCTATAATCTTTGGTGAGAGTCTATTGGTTTCAATTCACAGGTCTTGCAACAGTACCTCTCTGGGGAATGGTGGGCTGCTGGTTCCACCTGCCGTAGATCAATGAAGATGGTAGGAGGCTCCATGTTGTGCCTCGTGCTGTCAGCCAGTTTCCAGCCTGGCTCTGCCTGGGAGCCCAGCTTCCTGGAATCACATCTGAGACGAGAAGAGCAGGACTATTCAATCGCAGTGCCTGAGGCTGCCACTAAGCAAGTCAGAAGGCACTTCAAAGGGTTTACTCTTTTGTCAAAACAGCCCTCAAGATTTGACCCAGTGCTGAGCAATAAAACTTTCCATGATAACTGAAATGCTTATTATCTGTGCTGGGCAGTATGGTGGCCACTTACCACAGGTGGCTATTGAAGTTTACATTTAATTTAATTAAAATTGAATAAAATAAATTCAGTGTCCCACTCACACTAGCCACATGTGGCTAACGGCTGCCACACTGAACAGTACCAGTATAGCCTTTTTGATCAGGATCTAGGAAAACCCATTGCAACTTGCTCAGGTGAAAAGGGGAATTCACTGGTTCTCAGATTCCTAAAAAGGGTAGAACAACCAAAGTGTGGGGAGGGCAGGATCCAGCAGGGTATCAAGGGACCCCAGTGGCCTTTCCCATCTCTGCCCCAACCAGAGTTTGCCTTTTCCCAGATGGTAGGATAGGTGGCTGCCAACAGCCCTTCCACCCAGGCAGACATAGTGATTGGAAAATCCCAGGGAAAGGCCCTTATTGGCCTGGCTGGGGTCACATGTTCAAGGCGGGACCAATCAACTGTGGCTAGAGGGCCAGGGAGGCCATGTGGATAGTAAAGGGAGATTCCCACAGGGTTCCAGAGAAAGTAGATACTCAGGGGTTGAGTCCCAGCTCTGCCATTTATGGCCAAGAAGAGTGAACCTCTCTAAGTTTTCCCATCTCTAAAATGAGCTCCTATTAGGAGCAGCTGCCTGGTCAGATTCTTTTTTTGTTTTTCGAGACATGTTGCCCAGGCTAGAGTGCCACGGCATCATAGCTCAGAGCAACCTCAAAATCCTGGGCTCAAGCAATCCTTCTTGCCTCAATCTCCCGAGTAGCTGGGACCACAGGCATGCACCACAATGCCCAGCTAGTTTTTCTATTTTTAGTAGAAACAGGGTCTCACTCTTACTCAGGCTGATCTCGAATTCCTGAGCTCAAGCAATCTACCTGCCATGGCCTCCCAGAGTGCTGGGATTACAGGTGTGAGCCATGGCACCTGACCAGATCCTTGAAGTTAAATGAAAAGATGCACATCAAGTGTGTACACAGTCGGCCCAATCAATGCCACATGACCATGGGGTTGTTCTACAGAGACAAGAGGACTGGGACTGCAAAGTTTCACCTGCTTCTAGCCTTCTGCTCCTTGGTGTCCTGGAGTGTGTCAGCAGGCACGTCCTGGGTAGAGACAGAGGCTCTGGAGTGCGGGGCACACAGGAGGGCCAGCTGTTCCATAAGCCTGTCCTGGGTGCTCAGCACAGTGTGGTCTGAGGAGTCAAAGGAGAGAAAGCAGCTCACTTGGAACTAGGTCCAAGTTTGGTTTGTGGCAGCTTAAGTCATATATGCTGTTGTCCCTGTCCCCACTTCTCAGTACTCAGAACTCACAAAGACTGTGGCACATGAGCCTGGTGAAGTAGGGGTGAATTAGTATTGAAAGTCTGTCCCACTTCTCCACTCCCCCATTCCCCTGTCAGAGGTAACCATAATTACCAGTTCTGTGTGTTGACTATAGCAACAGGATCATCCTCTCTAACTTTTTTCATTTTATGTGTTACATCTTTTCACATTAACACACATAGGTTTCCCTCACTGAGCTGCAAAGCATTCTATAGTGGAACTGATTTAGCTACACTCATAATGAATATGGGCTGATTCCAATTTTTCACAATTTTAAACAACACTGCAACAAACATCCTTGAATACACATCTTTAGCCTTTGGGCTATGTGTGTAGGATAGATCATGGAAGTGCTGGATCAAAGGGTGTACCGGTTACACCCACACACCTCCACAGGAGGGTTGGTCTCTCCATATCCTGCCCAAAGGCCTGTGAATTATGAACAAAAGTTTGTCTAAAGCAGGGGAGGGGCTGTCAGTCTTGGTCAAGCCTTTGCTGTCCGGTCGGAGGTGGAGACCCTGTACAGTGGTTCTTAACCTGTGGGTCACAACCCACAGGAACTGTATTAAAGGACTGCGGCATTAGGAAGGTTGAGCACCACTGCTCTAGGGCAGTATAGTCTGTACAGTGTCAACTTGGGGGAGAGAGGTTGGGGAGCAAAGCCACAAGTACAGTGACAGTGGTAATGTCCTTAGCCTTCCTTTTTAAATGAGGAGTCAAATGGAAGCAGGATTGTGCTTAGGAGCTGACTGAAGGTGCACAAATGGCAGGAAGAAAGAGGAAGAAGAGAAGGAAGGAGGCAAAGGAGGTGGACAGGAGGAAAAGGTGTGGATCATGGGGGCAGGGACTGTGTCTGAAGGCCCCTCTTGTGTCCCCAGAACCTGGCCCATTCTGGTGCATAGCATGCAGTCACATACACCTACGTGTGGAACGAATGAATGAATGAATGAAGTCTTTCAAGGACTGGCAATATGAGTGTACAGGGCAGTGAGGGGCTGAGCAAGCAGGAAGGACATGTGCAGTTGCAGGGCTGACTGTGCCCACAGGCCCCGATATGGAGAAGCCCAGGAAGGAGCTGCCTGTGAAGTTTCATGTGGGCTCTGGCATTCTAGGTCAGACCTTGGATTTGGCAGTGGTTAGCTGCCCACCACACAGTTTCAGGTGCATGATCTTCCTGGTTGTCTTCTTGTCCCGCCAGACTTTGAAGGATGCAATCCAAATCCCACTCTTCAAGTTGCTGAAATGATTAAACCAGTGATTATGAGGCTGCTGCAGGCATGAGTGCCAGCCTCCTAGTTTCTGTGACTAGTGACTGAGGTGAGACTGTCACGGGATGTTGTGGGGTAGAAACCAGGGTTTAGATGCATTAGCAAATGGGCTCACCCCCCCCCCCCGCCACTACAGACTGAACACTGCCGTTAAGGTAGGGTCTGCATTTCTTGCCATCTCCTTCCTTATGGTTTCTGGGGGTCAATACCTTTGATTTTGGAACAAATACATTGTTAGTCCTAAAAGAAAAAACCCTGTATCATTAAGACTATTTAAGTTCATACGGGCTCAAAATATTTGGAGGTTAAAAAGCTGCGCTCATTTAAGAAAAGTGCTTTGGGGGCACAGTGGGGTGATTAGGAGGAGCCCTCTAAGTAAGGAAAAATAAAACATTTTAGTGGTGAGCAGAGAAGGAAAGAATGGCTTATTTAAACAGTAATGAGGGCTTGGCACCTGTGGCTCAAGCGGCTAAGGCACCAGCCATATACACCTGAGCTGGCAGGTTCGAATCCAGCCTGGGCCCGCCAAACAATGATGGCTGCAACCAAAAAAATAGCCGTGCGTTGTGGCGGGTGCCTGTAGTCCCAGCTACTTGGGAGGCTGAGGCAGGAGACTCACTTGAGCCCAGGAGTTGGAGGTTGCTGTAAGCCACGGTCCTCTACCCAGGGTGATAGCTTGAGACTCTGTCTCAAAAAAAAAAAAAAAGATAAACAGTAATGAAAATGACTTCTATGTATACCTTGGTCGCCAGTTTTCTCTAAATTGTTAAGAAAAATGACCCCTAAGCTGGGCGTTGTGGCCGGCGCCTGTAGTCCCAGCTACTCGGGAGGCTGAGGCAAGACAATCATCTAAGCCCAAGAGCTGGAGGTTGCTGTGAGCTGTGACGACACAGCGCTCTACTGAGGGCGACAAAGTGAGATCCTATCTCTAAAATATTAAAAAAATAAAAATAAAAACCTAAAAAAAAGTAAAGAAAAAGAAAAATGACCCCAAATTTGTAAATAAGGCAAAAGGAGAATTTTGTGGCCTTTCAATATCATGCCTGAGTCTTTTTTCACATGCCCACTTTTTCCAGGGGGAAGGTGACTTAATTTGGTTTTCACAATTGACCAGACCCCACCTATTCTCCAACTTTATAAAAGTGTGATGGTTTTCTTTTCTGTCTCATAGATAAGATGGCTCCAGGGACAACAGTTTTGTTGCCCTACAGGACACTGACACGCCTTGTACATAATGTAGCAGTTTTATCTCTGATTCCTTCCTGTCCCCCATGTTTTACAGAATTCTGGGTTCTCATAATCTCACTAAGCCCACTCTTCATCCTGCTGGTTCCCTCATTAATGTCCTAAATACACCTGTAATAGGTGCTCCTAGTTGACGAGAAGGAGGGCTTTAACATTTTGAGGATTATGCAATAAAGAATCTGATTCTGTGTTAGATATCTGGTCATATATATTTACGTATAAATGTACTAATTAGGATTAGTTAGGATTAGTTCCCCTCTTCTGAAAGAAGGCTGTATTCTGTTTATCTTTCCAGGGTGTCGTTACATCAGTGGCCCCCAACCTTTTTGGCACCAGAGACTGGTTTCATAGAAGACAATTTTTCCATAGATGGGGGAAGGGGGTTCTGATAGGTGAAGCTCAGGCAGTGATACGAGTGAGGGGGAAAAACTGTAAATACAGATGAAGCTTTGCTTGCTCACCTACTGCTGTGTAGCCTGGTTCCTAAAATGTGACAGACCCATGACTGGTCCACAACCTGGGGGTTGGGGACCACAGTGTTACTTCTCCCTAACGTCCCTACCAGGACCCCCACTGAGCTAGATGCACCAGCCCGTAGAACCGGGAACCTGGGCCTAAGGTACTAATAAGCCAGCTGGTTCCAGTCCAGTGCACGGGGAAGATGGCCGACTTGCAGGGTGTAGACCTGAGGGAAGGCAGGGCAGCAGAGATGCCTACCTGGAGTGAGAGCACTGGGAGTCCTGCCCGGGACTCCTCTGGAGGCAGCTCTCTTCTGGAGGCTGACTCTGCAGCATGGCAGGGCACCTCCCACACCCCACTGCGGCCACTGCCGGCTGGGTCCTGGGCATTCCGGGTTACTTTCTGGAGTATGTCCTTCTCTATCATCTTCCTCCTCTCCTGACGGAGGGCCCTGAGGTCTACTGCACTTTGTGAGGTGGCGCTTGTGAGCTCTGCCTTCAAGTCTCGTCCGTGGGGAGAAAGGCTGGCTTCTCCCTCCAGGACCCAGGGAGGATTTGGGGATCCTTCAGTGTGGAAGGACATGTTTCCAAGGTTGCCTTCCACCCCCGCCATCCCAAGAAGAGTGAAGATCTCACCACAACTCTCAAAAGGCCTAACAAGACTCCTTCCTTCCTGAGAGGCTGAGTCCTTGGTCCTTGCGTTCCATCCACTTCTGAGTTCTGTGGCAAAGTCAGCAGGCCCCAGAAGTGGCTATCCAGAAAACAGATGTCCTCAGTTAGCATTCTCAAAAACATACTGCATTTCATATTAAAATTTGTATGTAACATAAAATTTTCCATTTTACCCATTTTTATTATTTATTTATTTAATTTATTTATTTTTGGAGAGATGGTTTTGCTGTATTGCTGGGGCTAGAGTGCAGGGGCATCTTCACAGCTCACAGCAACCTCAAACTCCTGGGTTTAAGTGATTCTCCTGCCTGAACAGCACAAGTAGCTGGGATTACAGGGGTACACAACCACAGCAGCTAAGTTTGTTTCAGAAGAGATGGGGTCTTGCTATTGTCTAGGCTGGTCTCAAACTCCTGGGCTTAAATGATCCTCCTGCCTCAGCCTACCAAAGTGCTAGGATTACACGTGTGAGCTACAACACCTGGCCCATATTAAACCATTTTCAAATGTGCAGTTCAGGTTATGCGAGGTGGCTTATGCCTATAATTCTGGAACTATGGGAGGCTAGAGTGGGAGGATCACTTTAGCCCAGCAGTTGAAGACCAGCCTGGGTAATACAGAGAGTCAGCATCTCTTAAAAAAAAAAAATTACGGCTCAGTGCCTGTAGCTCAGTGGTTAGGGCACTGGCCACATGCACTGCGGCTGGTGGGTTCAAACCTGGCCAGCTAAACAACAACTACAACAACAACAAAAAACAGCCGGGTGTTGTAGTGGGCACCTGTAGTCCCTGATACTTGGGAGGCTGAGGAAAGAGAATCACTTAAGCCCAAGAGTTTGAGGTTGTTGTGAACTGTGATGCCACAGCACTCTACTGAGGGCAACATAGTGAGACTCTGTCTCAAAAAAAGGATTAGATATGGTGAGGTGCACCTGTAGTCCTAGCTACTTGGGAGGCTAAGATGGGAGGATCTCTTGAGCTTAGGAGTTCAAGATTACAGTGAGCTATGACATGACTACACTGCAGCTTGAATGACAGAGTGAGACCTTGCTCTAAAAAAATAAAGTATACAGTTTTGTGGCATTCATAACATTCATAGTGTTGTGCAACCATCACCACTAGCTATTTCCAAAATGTTTTTACTGCCCCAGTAGAAACTCTGTACTCATCAGTAGTCACTCTTCATTCCTCCTCCCCCAACTTCTAAAAAACTCCAATCAGCTTGCTGTCTCTAGATTCGACTATTCTAGGTATTTCACATAGATGGAGTCATGTGATATTTGTCCTTTTGTGACTGGCTTCTTTTTGCTCAGCGTGTTTTCTAGATTTATCCAATGCTGTAGTATAAATCAGTTCTTTGTTCCTTTTGAAGGCTGATATTCCATTGTGTGGGATACACACAGAAACAAAACAGACCATGTCTTATTTATCCATTTGTAAGTTAAGAGACAGCTAAATTGTTTCTACTTTTTGGCATTGTGAATAGTGCTGCCACAAACATTAGCATACAAATTTTTTTCTTGGCTCGGTGCCCGTAGCTCAGTGGTTAGGGCACTGGGCACATGCACCAGGGCTGGTGGGTTCAAACCTGGCCCAGGCCTACTAAACAATGACAACAACGACAACAACAAAAAAGTCCAGTGTTGTGGTAGGTGCCTGTAGTCCCAGCTACTTGGCAGGCTGAGGAAAGAGAATCCCTTAAGGCCAAGAGTTTGAGGTTGCTGTGAACTGTGATGACACAGCACTCTACACAGGGAGATATAGTGAGACTCTCAAAAAAAAAACTTTTTTTTTTCTTTTTTCAGCTTAGGGAATTCAATTTTGTTTCTATAAATGCTTTAGAATTCTGAGGTATTACAAGGGGTGTGGGGCTTGGGGGTGTCCTGCCTTTGGATTTCAGGTACCTATATTTGCATGCTGTAGTGTAGAAGTAAGCAAGCTGTGATCAGTTCTGAAACTCTTAGCTTCCCTGAAGCAATTACAGAGGCAGTGTAGGATAGAACCAACAGGCATGCTCTTTTTTTCTTAATATTTATTGATTTATTTTTTAGAGACAGGGCTTCATTCTGTTGCCCAGACGGGAGTACAGTGGCCTTATCATAAATCATTGAAACCTTGAACTCTTGGGCTCAAACAATCCTCCCACCTCAATCTCTCAAAGGTCTGAGATTATAGGTGTAAGCCACCACACCCAGCCAATTTATTTATTTTTTAGAGTTGGGTCTTACTCTGCTGCCCAGGCTGGAGTACACTGACCTGATTACAGCTCACTGCTGCCTCAAACTCCTGGGCCTTAAGCAATCCTTCTGCCTTAACCTCCTGAGTAGCTGGAATTACAGGCATGTACCACTGCACCTGGCTAACATGATCCATGATCTATTTTAGAAATGCACTTAGCCCTTAGGCATGGCTTGATAAGAGAATCTATACAACCATGGACATGGACGTAAGACAGTTGGAAAATGTTAAGAAGGACTTGGCTAGAGACATCCTCACTTAGGCATCCTGCTATTTAAATACAAAAGTAGAGTGGGATGTATTGTTACAACAATGGTGTAATATTTAAATCATATATAATGACAATGTTGGGGTTAAGAAGCTGATACCTGCAATTCTGATATTTTGAGGCCATAGAAGAACATCAAGGTCCCTCTAGTCTTATCTTATTTTCCCCATCAAATGCAGTGAGGGACTCATTTCCTTATCTGACCAAGAAAGTTTCTTTCCAATAGAAACTCAATTTTCTTACACATTCTACCTAGGGATCTCAACAAATAACCAGAAAGATCAACCACCAGAGAGGAAAAAAAGACTAGGAGTTGCCTGGCCCAGACAGACTTGTCCTCTGTTCTTCAGAGCAGCCATCAGGAGATTAGCCGGGAACTATCTCTGAGTCATGAGACAGCCTTCAAGCCTGCACAGCTCTGCCTCTCACCTTCCCTAGAAGTTGGCCTCCTACCTCTGGGTCCGTCCATCCTTCCCCTTTGAAGAGCGTAAGTATCATCATCTGTAGTTCCTATTTTGTGCGACTCCTGTGTACATGTGTGCATATTAATACATTTTGTATGTCTTTTCTTCTAATAATCTGCCTTTTGTTACAGATTTTCAATCTTTTGTTATAGATTTTTGTTCACATTTTTTTGTTACAAACCCTCAGAGAATGAAGGGAAGTTTTTTCATGGCCCCTGGATAATAACAACTGCTGCTTATTATTCCTTGATACCTGGACAGCATGGAGAGCCAGTCACTTAACAACCCTCACGGTGACCCCTTTACAGACCTGGGGACTGAGGTTCAGGCTTGCTGGGTGTGTTATATAATGTCACATGGCTATCTGGTGGTGGGCAAGATGAAATCCAGGCCCTTAGACTCTGCAGACTAATGGCCTCAATCACTGTGACATTTTCCCATCCCAGGAAACAATAGCAAAAACAAATCATCCAGAAAAGTTGCCAAAGAAATTGTAGAAATGAAAACACAAAATAGTCACATGGGAATCGTTCCACCTGAACCAAGCAGGGGTTGTAGCTGCCCTTGGATTCTTCCTGTTCAGTTATTTCAGACCTACATCTAGGTACTGGCAGTACCCCTTATCCTGGCTCCATAAGATGATCTGGCTCTGGACTGGGGCACCCCATTCACTGGCTAACAGTGATCTGGAGTGGGGAGCGCTGACAGACCCAAGTGCTCTGGAAGTGTGTTAGAGCCTCCATGTGTTTTCATTGGAAACACAACACTTAACCACAACCACATCAAGAAAAGCTGAACTGGTCTAACCAGTTGGGGCCTGCCAGGTGATGAAAGATGACAATAGATTCTATTTACAAAGGCAGCAATTAATTTTAAGCATTAAACCATTAACTTAGCTAGAGTTCTTGGTCTTAGCTGGGAAAGGGGAGATAAGAAATGGAAAATTCACTGTGACTTTGGTAACTACTCCAACTACAGTCCTAACCGGAGAGTGTAAGAGTGTGCTATTTCCTTTCTGTTTCTCACGTTCTCCTTCTTCCCCTCCCTCCAGGTACCAGCGCAGCATTTGCTCAGCCATTTAGGGAGCTCCTTCTTCCCTCTGGCTCCTCACTGTAGCCTTCAGTAGTTTAACAAATGCTCAGGGAGCTTTTGTTTACCAGATGCCCAGGGTACCAGTGATGAGGCAGCAGCCAGGAAGCCAGCTGGATTAAGGGACAAACAGTTGTGACCTTGGCCAGAGCCACCAGGGTGCCATGGTAGAAAACAGGGCAGGGGTTTTAAGAGTAAGGGCAGGGACAGAATCAGACACAAGATCCAGTCCTCTCCTGTCCCCAAACGTGATGAACTCCCCGAGCAGGGGGAGTGTGTGGCAGTTAGATATTGGGCACCTGAACACTTAAGGCTATACCTGGAGAACGGAGGACTGAGGGTCACAGAAATGGAGACCAGAGGTCCGACCTATTTTAAACCCACACTGCTATTTAGAGTCAACTGAGAGACATGAGGACACACACAGACACACACTCTCTTCTGTGTCCCACGGACCTCAGGAGGGTTCCCAATAGCCGCAATGACCCAGGTCCTGGACTCAGCACCCTCGGCAGGGTCTTCAGCCAGTTCCTCCGACAGGTCTGGGATCAGGGCAGTTTCATTTCGCTGGAAGATGAAGGGCTCCTCCTCCCCCTGGTCAGACTGTGGACAGACGAGAGGGCTTTGGATTCTGTGGCAGCAGGCAGAATAGGAAGGCCCTGGCCTTCCTGCCCCAACCTCACTTCTGGTCCAGCCTGCATCTTAGGGGCATCTAGGGAGACCCAGAAAGAACCTTGCCCTATGCCACTTCTTGCTGGATTAATTAATGGACTTGGCTTCCCCACCTTGTGGAGGTTGAGTTCAGGACTCCTGGTTCTGCAAGAACCTGCCACACCTCAGACTGTGCATACAGCAGGTGCTCTGTTAGTCCCTGGTGTGGCATGAACAGGGCTGTGAAGTAGTAGCTGAAAGACCAGAGTCTAGCCCTACCCCCTCATGACTTGAGCCATCACTTAGTGACATAGATCCTGAGCTTATCCTCTCTCTAGGGGCTCATACACGCCTGTCCACTTCACCAATAAGAATGAACATGTGAAAATGCTCTGAGCACGAAGGCACTGGAGTTGCCTTATTTACCTTTTAGCTTCCCAGACATTGGATTATCTCTTAGGTCCCAGAAGCTCTGATGTAAGTGCCCAAGTAAGACCTAAACCTGGCCTTTTTACTTCTAAAACCTTTGTTCTTGGCTGGACACTATGGCTCATGCCTGTAATCCTAGCACTCTGGGAGGCTAAGAAAGGTGGATTGCCTGAGCTCAGGATTTCAAGATCAGCCTGAGTAAGAGTGAGACCCTACTCCTAAAAATAGCTGGGCACTGTGGCAGGTACCTGTAGTCCCAGTTACTCAGGAGGCTGAGGCAAGCGGATTGCTTGAGCCCAAGAGTTTGAGGTTGCTGTGAGCTATGACACCATTGCACTCTACTGAGGGCAACAAAGGAAGACTCTGTCTCAAAAATAAAAATAAAAATAAAACCCTTTTTCTTTTCTTTTTTTTTTTGTTTTTCCCCAGTTATTGGCCAGGGCTGGATTTGAACCTGCCACCTCCAGTATATGGTGCTGGCGCCCTACTCCTTGAGCCACAGGTGCCGCCCTTTTTTTTTTTTTTTTTTAGAGACAGAGTCTCACTTTATCACCCGCAGTAGAGTGCCATGGCATCACACAGCTCATAGGAACCTCCAACTCCTGGGCTTAGGCGATTATTCTCTTGCCTCAGCCTCCTGAGTAGCTGGGACTACAGATGCCTGCCACAACGCCCTGCTATTTTTCTGTTTTGCAGTTCGGCCGAGGCCAGGTTTGAACCCTCCACCTTCAGTATATGGGGCCGGTGCCCTATTCAATGAGCCACAGGCGCCACCCTTTTTCTTTTTTTTTTTAGAGACAGAGTCTCACTTTATCACCTTCGGTAGATAGGTGGCATCTATCTTACGGCATCACTGCTTACAGCAACCTCCAATTCCTGGGCTTAGACAATTATCTTGCTTCAGCCTCCTGAGTACAGCTGGAACTACAGGAAAAAACCCTTTTTTCTTTCTCTAAATGTCCAGGGCCAACAAGCATGCTAAGCAGGCCTGCCCAGGTGCAAAGTGGGCAGGGTCACTGTCCAGTCTTCCACATGTATATACAACTTGGTGCTGAGTGTCCTCAAGGGCCATTTAAGTGACCTTGAACCATGACTAGAGAATTCCTCAAAGGCCTATCACAATGCACTGGAAGGGTAACCACTCCTGGTGGTGGTTCTAGCCCCATCCTGCCCTGAGAGAGAGTTGAGAAAACACAATGGCAGACCAGAAGGAGCAGAGGTTCAGAAGGAGCCTGAGTTCTAGGTTAGGGCCAGAACCTAACCACTGAAATGGTCCTTCAGGATACGCACCAATACATGTGTCCAGAGATTATGATAAATGCAGAAGAAAGTGTAAAGAAGGAAATAGGAACCAGAAAACACAGCTGTAAGTCTGGCCAGATGGCTTTGTTTTTTTGTTTTTTTTTTTTTAGGAGACATGGGTCTTGCTCTGTTGCATAGGCTGGAGTGAAGTGGTGTCATCCTAGCTCACTGCAGCCCAGAACTCCTGGTCTCAAACAGTCCTCCTGCCTCAACCTCCCAAGTAGCTGAGTCTACAGGTGTGTACCACTACACCTAACTAATTTTTTGTTTGTTTTTGCAGTTTTTGGCCAGGGCCAGGTTTGAACCCGCCACCTCTGGTATAGGGGGCTGGCGCCCTACTCCTTGAACCATTGGCGCCGCCCTACACCTGACTAATTTTTAAATATTTTGTAGAGAGAGGGTCTCACTATGTTGCCCAAACTGATCCCAAACTTCTGGCCTCAAGTTATCCTCCCACCATGGCCTCCCAAAGTATTGGGATTACAGGTACAAGCCACTGCACCGAGTCTCAACTGATTTAAAGTAAAATGAAAACAAACTCCATGGGTCAGCAAGAGAAGTCCTGTAATGCCCCAAAGCTGTCCTTGGTTAGCATCATGCTTGTCAAGGGAAGGAGGTTTGACCAGAAGAAAAACTCTTGCTTACCAAGGAGGAGTCTGAGTCCAGAGATGGGAGCTGATCTTTGACGGCCTCAACAATAGCATCCCAGGGACCCTTCTTTGAGAGCCAGGGAGAGCCCACTGAAGGTGCCACATCTTTGTCTTTAGATGCCATGAGGGCGCAGGCTCACATACGCTTTCTTAGTGTACCATTATTGAAGGAGCCCTGTGGAGCACATGGGATGGTAAAGAGGTCCAGGCAGCAGCCCATGGTCAGGTGACTGAGGGCTGCCTCTTCAAAGCCTCTACCAGCTGTAAGAGGTGAAAACATACTGGTTGATCCCACCCCAGTTTCCTTCTGGTTCTGCAAGCTCCTTTAATTGAGTGCCAGGCACTGTGTGTGTGTGTGTGTGTGTGTAGTATAGTAGAACCTGTGTATCATGCATATATGATATAATATACATATGTATTGACATATGATATACTTATGTATGTGATAAGTAGCTGATACATAGAATGATCTCTGTATGGGATATATGAATGTATGTATATAATATAATATATCCCATATAACATCATACTATCATCTCCACTTTGTAGGCTTAGAGTGGTTAGTAAATGACAAAGACAGAATCTGAATTAGGGAGAATTTCAAGCCCCACTACCCTTTTCTGCCCCTTACAAAGGAATTGACTAGAGACATTTTGGAGTCACCACTCACCTTATACCTTAAGACTTTTACACACAGGCACAGTGCCAGCTACCACCTTTGTATATCAGAGTCTAAAAGAAGATGGTCCTGTTCCACAGTGGGGCCAGAGGGCTTGTAGAATATGGGGTGATGGTACTCCAGAACTAATTTCTGGAGAACCCTTGCGGGACCACTGTGCTTATAAAATGGGGAAGCATTGCTGCCCCGCCTTGGCTGGTGCTGGCTCTACAGTTGGGTCTCTTACTCCCGGTCAGGGCGGCAGCAGGGGCTTTTAAGACCAAGGGCAAATTCTTGGTGCATGCTGAGCTGGGAGCAGCAGAGTGGGGGCACACTTGGTACACACACCAGAGGATGAGCTTTGTAACTGGGGTTCTGTTCCATAAGGGTACAGTATTTCACAGGGCAACAGAATCGCCCAGGAGAAGACGACTACCGGAGAGTTCTTCAGGGCGGATGAGGCAATAGGGCTGGGAGAGGCTATACCAGCGGAGAGAAATGCACATACAGAGAGGCCTAGAGAAGGGAAAAATGCCCCACACGTTTGAGGAAAGACGGTGTCAGTTGCTGACCTCTGCAGTGAAAACGGACAGGACAGTGAAGGGTCCGGAAGGTGAAGTAGAGGAGCTCTGCTCATCAGCCAGCACGGTCGCTGTCGCTGTCGCGGGCGGGTCGCGGCAGCAGCCCGTTAGCTCCGCCCCTCCCGGTCTGCCAGGAGGCAGGCGGTTGTTATGGTAACCAGACGCCAACGGCCTTCCGAGTAGCGATTATAAAATCTAAACCTGGGAAACCGGAAAGCCTATTGCCCATTCTCTCACCCACGCCCAGCCTCTGATTTCCCTTGTCCCATCCAACTCTTGACGTTTATATCTGCAGCTGCGGCAGCCCTGAGCCACTCACCTCGGGCCGCCGCCTCCACGGCCGGCGCGGTCCTGGCAGGGCTATAAACAGCCTCCGACGCGTCCCTCCGGTCACGTACGCCCCCTCGGGTCGCAGCGCGAATTCGGAGGCTGTCACTCCCCTTGTTATATCACCCTCCCCCCGACAGAGTCTTACGTTACTGAGCGGTCTGCCAGAGGCGCTCTCCCTTGCTCGCCTTTCGGGACTTGTCGCATCCCGCCTCTCTTGTAATAGGATTGGCCCCCACTCTCTAGTAGGGGGCGGGGCAGGGAACACAGCCTCCGGTCATTGGCTTCCGTGGGCGCCACACCACTCGCGGGGCAAGCTGACCCGAAGGCTGGAGTGAGAGACTGCACCCGCGAGCGTCCCGGCGTGCTCCGCGCGCTCACAACCACTTCCGGGGCGGCATCGAGGCCGCGGGGGCCGGGCGCTGTGGCGGCTCGGGCGGGTTCCGCGGCTGCGAGCGGCCCTCGGGGTTGGCGGAGGCGGCGGCGGAGGCCTGAGCAGGTAGGGTCCGCGGCGTCGGGGCCTCGCCAGGTGCCGGCACCTGCTATCTGCCTGGGCCCAGCGCTGGGGCTCCCGACCCTGCACTTGCTGGCCGCGTGGCTAGATGACGCTGAGCCTCTGCTGGTGTAGGTGTGGGCGGGGACTCTGCGCTGCAGGGTCAGGGTGAAAGATGTCTGCGAGGGAGACCTGCAAAAGCATCAGTGGCCGTAGGTGCGCGGGCTGTTGGCTGGGTACCCGCCATGGGGCCTGTGAGCGAGTTCCGCGACACCCGCGGCCCCGCTGCATTTTCTTGGGGTGGCCCTAACATCCCTTGCCCCTGGCAGACCTTGGCTGTGGGCGTGGCACTCGCCACCGGCATCACTTTTTGTCTCCGTTAACATTAATTTTAAAAGTTACAAAATGGACGGGAACAAAAGGTAGAGAGGTAGAGTGGAAATTAGAAGGTCTCATCTCCAGCGCTGTTTCTTGAAGATACAGTTCTGAAGCGAAATGAAGAAACTTTCTACATGTATACAGATACTTGCATGAATAGAATGGTCATTTTGCTGATGTATTCTCCATCATTGGGGAGTGTTTTTCTAGTGGCAGGGTGATAAAGAAAATTGAAGTTCTCCCTCCATAGTTTCTTGCAGGCTGGATCTGGTTCTGATTGTTCCTCAGAGCTCTGGGGATGTTAGAAGTGTGAGTACTCAATAAATAGAGAACATGGGCCCTACCCTGGAGGAGGCCTTGGGAATAGACATGCCCAGGGAAGACTTGAGGGGTGAATTGGAAGCGACACTGCACTGGCACTCAGCTTATGTAGGTTCTTATCCAGACTTTGCTGTCCAGGACTGTTTGGGGAAGGGGCTGTATGATCTCAGGCTCTGCCAGCTGAAAAGGAGGTGGTTCTGAGAAGCAGAGCTTTACAAATGTTATTGGGTGGTTGCCTATCACACCCACGCCCACTTTCACTAAAAGCCTGCAAAGTCTTTGTCCCCCACATCTGTAGCTTGTTTGGCCATCTTGGCTGTCACCTAGGGGTTGGCAGCATCCTTAGTAGAAACTTGAGGATCTAATGGTGTTTAGGAACTACCTGGGTACTTTAGGTCATCTGAACATGACGAGGCCTTCTTTATTTTCTCCTTTGCTCCCTTTTCTACACTGTTTCTTTTCTTTCTTTTTTTTTTTTTTCTTTGCAGTTTTTGGCAGGGGCCAGGTTTCAACCCACCACCTCTGGTATATGGGGCTGGCACCCTACTCCTTTGAGCCACAAGTGCCGCAGCCGCCCACTACACTTATTTCTTGTCACTCCTATGAAGCTAATCACTTGGCCTTGATTTGGGTAGGATTCCTGGTATGCCATTATCGGTGTTTTCTCATCTCAAGGAAAATGTCACCTGACCAATTTACCAGCCTATCCTGCTTCCTCCCTCATCTTTCCCACTTTCTTTTTTTTTTTTTTTTTTTTTGAGAGAGAGTCTCCCTACGTCGCCCTCCGTAGAATGCCATTCATGGTGTCACAGCTCACAGCAACCTCAGACTCTTGGGCTAAAGCAATTCCCTTGCTTCAGTCTCCCAAGTAGCTGGGACTACGGCGCCCACCACAATGCCCAGCTATTTTTTTTTTTTTTTTTTTTTGAGACAGAGCCTCAAGCTGTCACTCTGAATAGAGTGCTGTGGCATTATAGCTCACAGCAACCTCAATTCCTGGGCTCATGCGAGTCTCCTGCCTCTTCCTCCCAAGTAGCTGGGACTACAGCCGCCTACCACAATGCCTGGCCATTTTTTGGTTGCAGCCGTCATTGTTGTTTGGTGGGCCGGGGCTGGATTCGAACTCGCCAGCTCAGGTGTACGTGGCTGGCGCCTTAACCCCTTGAGCCACAGGTGCCAAGCCAGCATTTCTTTACTGTCTGGACATCCATGAGGTTTGTAGCCCTTTAGAGTCCCTGGATAATGCCCTTTCAGAATCTGGGGCCCGTGGAAAATGTACACTGTAATTAATGACTCAACATGTATGCTCCTTTTTTTCTGTGTGGTAGCAAGCTCACAGGTATTAGCATTACCATATGCTGTTTAACCGAAGAACATTGTCTAAGTTGGTCCCGTGGTTGACTGCATTGGGTATCAGTCTGATAGGTTAGTGATGTAGCAACCTACAGAGGGCTAGATCTGACCAGCCTGTTCATCCCCTGGAACAACTAAGAAGGAAAGACCTAACCCCTGGGCCTCCCTCCACAGCGATGTCTGAGCTCAGTGATGAAGCCAGCGAGCCAGAACTCCTGAACCGCAGCTTGTCCATGTGGCACGGGCTGGGGGCACAGGTCAGCCGGGAGGAGCTGGACGTGCCCTTGGATCTTCACACAGCAGCTTCTATTGGCCAGTATGAAGTGGTCAAAGAATGTGTGCAGCGGTAAGAGATCTTGGGGGACTTCCTTCTCCTTGAGTTTTACGTAGCATCTCAGTGCTATTTGGTGGGGCTTTGCACACAGTGACACATTTAATATACCTGGTGTAGGTTAATCCTGTTTATCTCAGGAAGTTGTGAGTAATAATTTATGCTGGGGGCAGTTGGTGTGGACCTCAGCCGGGAAGGACGCTTTGAGGTTGGCATACCCATCAAGGACAGTGACTACCATGTCTTCCAGTGCTTTGGCCAACCTCAGATGTGTGGCCTTTTGGCCAGGTGCCTGCGGATTCATATTGTTGGAGCATTTGTTGTATCCCTGGGGGTTGCAGCTTTCTATAAGTTTGCTGTAGCTGAACCAAGAAAGAAGGCATATGCAGATTTCTGCAGAAATTATGATACTATGAAAGATTTTGAGGAGATGAGGAAGGCTGGTGTCTTTCAGAGTATAAAGTGATTTTGGAATATAAAGAATTTCTTTGGGTTGATTTACATAGACGTTTGTCACAGACCCATGTTCCTGAGCTATGAATATGAGTGATAAATAAACTATTAATGAAAAAAAATAATTTATGCTGGAGACTGACAAAGAAGACAGTTTTTATTTCTAGGAAGAAAAAGATGATTTAAACTTACATCATAGGCTTATAAACATTAATTTATAGTTTACTTTAACCAGAGTAATTTTATGATTTTCCCTGATTGCAGAAATGCCAAAACAAGCAAACAAAACAAAATAATGATAGAAAGTGATATTCCCTGGCCTTCTTTTCCTGGAGGGTTCATTCTTTTGTCACAGAGGAGGAGGGAGGCCAGGCTTTCAGCTCCCATCTCAGGGTGGAGTGGTCTCCTAATTTTACCACCCCCTTGCCGTTTTACTGATTTATATAGGAATGGTAAGTCCAATACCATAAAAGGCCCATGGCAGGGTGAAAGGCTGCATCTTGCTCATGGTACAATGTGGTACGTAATGTAATTTTTGGAAAAGGGATCATTTTACTCCACCCCTTTGTGTTCCGCTGTATTTTATGCTTACCCTGTTTCCCATTTCTCACTTGATAACTTGGTACAATGACCTCTGTCCACAGCTCTGTGTGCCTTTTTCAATTCCGGGTGAGCCCAAGCAATGCTTTGTTGAAGCCAGAGGTCTCTAGTTCCCAAGTGGTTCCTAAGTCATGGCCCTCACTTAGATGTACCCAGCCAGTGAAGTACCATGCACCCCAGGAAAGGGTAATTTGTGGTCGTCCTTCAGGTATGCTGTCGGCACATAACCCCGTAGACTTACCAAGACCCCTGTTGTAACTCTGCTGCTTCGAAGTTCTCAGGCTCCTAAATATTTGGATGTCCTCTTAAAGTGCAGAGGAGTCCAGAATGACTCCAGGGAGGAGCAAAGGGGAAGTGTGTGACGGAATTTGGACACTAGCTGAGATGGAGGTTTGCTGACTATAAGCACAGACTGGGGCCCAAGGGTAGTGGGAGGCATCAAATGGGAGAGGCTCAGCGGGCTAAGGCGCCAGCCACGTACACCTGAGCTGGTGGGTTCGAATCCAGGCCAGGACCGCCAAACAACTACGACTGCAACAAAAAAATGGCCAGGCGTGGTGATGGGCGCCTGTAGTCCCAGCTACTTGGAAGGTGGAGGCAAGAGACTCGCTTGAGCCCAGGAATTGGAGGTTGCTGTGAGCTGTGATGCCACAGCACTCTATCCAGGGTGACAGCTTGAGGCTCTGTCTCCAAAAAAAAAAAAAAAAAATTGGAGAATTGGGGGTGAAGAGGTGGTGAGAGAACCTCAGAGGAGCACTTTGCTGCTGTGTGGAGGAAAGCAGTATAGGGATGAGCTATGTCCAATCAGGTTCCATTCTAGAAGGCCTCTCCACATGGTTTCCTCAGCTGGTGTCTACCACTGCACTCCCAGTAGCACTGGTTGCCTACGCATGCCCCACGGAGTCAGTGGGAGATGCTAGTGAATGGATAATAATTGCCTGGTATAGTTTAATGTGTGTATCCTATAAGAGGTACAGATTGTGTGGTTGGATGGTCAGTTTTACTGCCACTGGAGCTAAGGATTATGGAAGAGGAAAGGCCTGTGAGGTGTTAACTGTGCAAGATGCTTCTAAGAGTAGATGTTATTTTCAAATGTTGGTCCCTTACCCCAACCCCAAGTCTGGGCTGGGAAGCCCACATTTTCTTTATTCCTGTAGGTAAATTCATTTCAGAATTTTAATGGAAATACAGGATTCTTTGGTAACGTTGAGAATATTTCTGTAGGGTAAAGTAACAAAGGAGAAACCAGTTGCAGTGAGGCTTGTCCATCATCTGAGTCCCTCCTCTCTCCTCTTAGTGATACATGATCAAGACTCAGGTCAGGGTTCTCAGCCCTGGCTTTGTTGACAATGGAGCCAGATCATTCTGTTCTGTGTACTCTAGCATGTTTAGCCGCATCCCTGGCCTCCACCTGCTGAATTCCAGTAGCTCTTCCCTCCCCAGTTGTGATAACCAAAAATGTCTCCTGGCTTTTTCAAACATCCCCTCGTTTAGTACCATCTAGCTAACTGGTGGCATAAAAGAAGAGCATTGAATTGTTGGCCTTGGGCTAGGAGGAGGGCAGATGAGAATGTGAAGTCAGAGGAAGTCAAAGGCTAAGGCCTTCTCAAAGGCAGTCATACAAGCAACTGTAAGCATTTCCCTGTCTGCCTTTCCCCAAACCCCAGTGATATCCAGGGTGGCAGATAACTTCTACTTTCTGTCAGCTTGTTCCACTGGCCTGGACTTGCCACCATCTTTGGTAAACCCCGCATGTGAGATGGCTGGGCATGTCTAGCATATCTTGCATTTGTTTAGGAGAGAGTTAGATTTGAATAAGAAGAATGGTGGTGGCTGGACCCCGCTGATGTATGCCTCCTACATTGGACATGATACCATCGTGCACCTGCTGCTTGAGGCGGGGGTGAGTGTGAATGTGCCGACCCCAGAAGGGCAGACTCCACTGATGCTGGCCTCCAGCTGTGGCAACGAGAGTATCGCCTACTTTCTCCTCCAGGTGAGCTACAAGGGGACTCAGGCTCAGAAACTCGAGGGGCTCCCCCAGCTGCTCTGACCGAGACGTGAACCACTGCAGCCATGGTGTACGTGTGTGCTTGTGTAATCACATCTGATTCTTTCAGCATGCAGGCCTTGAGGGTGCCTACCTTGCGCAGATAAGATGAGGCTGTAATACATTCTGTGTTCTTTTGAAGCAAGGTGCTGAGCTGGAGATGAAAGACATTCAAGGCTGGACTGCCCTCTTCCACTGCACTAGTGCTGGGCACCAGCAGGTGGTCAAGTTCCTTTTGGACAATGGAGCGAATGCCAACGTGAGGTGATCACCACATCAGAGGTGGCCATAGGAGTGGGCTGGGTCTTGTCTAATGCTAAGGAAGGCAGCTCTAGGCAGCTAACCAGAGTTCAGGGACACCCCTGCTTTGACATGAGACCTTCTAGAGAAAGGAGAGGAACAGAGAGAATCCTGCCCCAGCACAGAACTTTTCACCTGTTTTCCAGGCAACATTGGGAATATCTCTTCAGGCCCTCAGACCTTCATTTTATCTGGCAAACAGAGATGAGCTGTGTCTGTGTCACAGAGCTGTTAGAAGAGTTACGTGTGGGCTGGGTGCAGTCGCTCACGCCTGTAATCCTAGCACTCTGGGAGGCCAAGGTGGGTGGATTGCCCTGAGCTCACGAGTTCGAGACCAGCCTGAGCCAGAGTAAGACCCCATCTCTAAAAATAGCTAGGCATTGTTGTGGACAATTGTAGTCCTAGCTACTTGGGAGATTGAGGCAAGAGAATCGCTTGAGCACAAGAGTTGGAGGTTGCTGTGAGCTATGACGCCATGGCACTCTACTGAGGGTGACAAAATGACACTCTGTCTCAAAAAAAAAAAAAAAAGAGTTACCCGTGTCACAGGCCAGGGGCCAGCCATAGCACATGGCATTTAAATGGCATGCATTAAGTGTTAATATTTTCCTTTATATGGTGAGGTGTTGCTTTGAAAACCATCATGAGTTTTTTTTTTGGTTTTTTTTTTTTTTTGTAGAGACAGAGTCTCACTTTATCGCCCTGGGTAGAGTGCCGTGGCGTCACACAGCTCACAGCAACCTCCAGCTCTTGGGCTTAGGCGATTCTCTTGCCTCCGCCTCCCTAGTAGCTGGGACTACAGGCGCCCGCCACAGCGCCCGACTATTTTTTTGTTTTGCAGTTCGGCTGAGGCCGGGCTTGAACCTGCCACCTTCGGTATATGGGGCCGGCGCCCTACTCGCTGAGCCACAGGAGCCGCCCTTTTTTGTTTTTTTTTAAGACAGAGTCTCACTATGTTGCCCTCAGTAGAGTGCCGCGGCATCTCATCTCACAGCAACCTCAAACTCTTGGGCCCAAGTGATTCTCTTCCCTTAGCCTCCCAAGTAGCTGGGACTACAGGTGCCTGCCACAATGCCCAGCTATTTTTCGTTGCAGTTGTCGTTTAGCTGGCCTGGATGGGTTCAAACCCACCAGCCTGGGTGTATGAGGCTAGCACAGTAGTCACTGTGCTATGGGCACCAAACCAACATTGCATTATTTAGACACACTGTTGTGTAGCAAAAATTAGTTTTATTCTTTATTTAATTTAATTAATATTTATTTTTTTAGATGAGCTCTCACTACGTTGCCCAGGTTGGTCTTGAACTTCTGGGCTTAGGCAACCCTTCTGGCCTTAGCCTCCTGGGTACCTGTGGGTAGCTGGCACTATAAGCATGCACCACTGCACTGTGCTCCAATCATGTGTTTTATAAGCTGGCAGTGATACCATTGTCTAAACATGTCGTGATGATAATCCCCTTTCAAGTACCAAAAGCATCCACCTAATACTTTTCACAGTCCTCTGGCTGATATCATCTGTTTTAAGACACACCAGAAATTTAATGCTACTGATAATACTCAACTCACCAATTGATTTAAAGATATATTCTTCAGAGATGTCAAAATATAAAAAATAGGGGTAGTGCCTGTGGCTCAAAGGAGTAGGGCACCGGCCCCATATACCAGAGGTGGTGGGTTTAAACTCGGCCCTGGCCAAAAACTGAAAGAAAAAAAAATTCAGTATAACCTGCTTTTAGGCAGTGCCTGTGGCTCAGTGGGCAAGGTGCCGGCTGTATATACCGAGGGTGGCGGGTTCAAACCTGGCCCTGGCCAAACTGCAGCAACAACAAAAAAATAGCCAGGCTTTGTGGCGGGCACCTGTAGTCCCAGCTACTCGGGAGGCGGAGGCAAGAGAATCGCCTAAGCTCAGGAGTTGGAAGTTGCTGTGAGCTGTGTGACGCCACAGCACTCTTAGGCACTCTACCAAGGATAATAAAGTGAAATTCTGTCTCTAAAAATAAAACAAACAAATAAATAAATAATAAAAAATATATATCTTAGAGTGGATGAAAACCAGCATTGAGCATGATTCCTGACTTCTAGACTAGCATGAAAGAAGTCAGGGTTAGAAAACTCTATAAAGACAGTGCTGAGTTAGTGATGAGCAAGCCAGAAAACTAAGATTCAGGTAGTAGGCATAGTACAGACAGATTAGACTATTGGTGCTTGAGATTTTCAGGAGAGCTTATGGAGGATGTTGAAAGCTAGGATTTGGAAAGATGGTTAGGAGGCATTAGCTTTCTGTGAGGAATGAAGAGCCAGAGCTGACTTTTGAGTGTGACTAAAGAAGAGATTTAGGAGACAGCAGGTAGCAACAGCCTGGAAGGAGGGAAGACAGGGAGTCAGAGCTGCCTTTAGACAGAAGACCAGTGCTGGGGGTACACATCAAAAGAGTTAATGAACTGGGCAGCTCCTGTGGCTCAGCGAGTAGGGCGCCGGCCCCATATACCGAAGGTGGCAGGTTCAAGCCCGGCCTCGGCCGAACTGCAAAACAAAAAAATAGCCGGGTGCTGTGGCGGGCACCTGTAGTCCCAGCTACTCGGGAGGCTG
>CAUYON010211688.1:0-27593 GCA_963573935.1 Arctocebus calabarensis
TTAACAAGCTATGGTATATGTACACTATGGAATACTATTCAGCCATTAAAAAAGATGGAGAGAGTGGGCGGCGCCTGTGGCTCATTGAGTAGGGCTCCAGCCCCATATACCAAAGGTGGCAGGTTCAAACCCAACCTCGGCCAAACTGCAAAACAGAAAAATAGTCAGGCATTGTGGCAGGAGGCTGAGGCAAGAGAATCACCTAAGCCTGAGTTGGAGGTTGCTGTGAGCTGTGTGATGCCACGGCACTCTACCGAGGGTGATAAAGTGAGACTCTGTCTTTACAAAAAATTAAAATTAAAATTAAAATTAAAAAAAACGGAGACTTCACATCCTTTGTATTAACCTGGATGGAAGTAGAACACATTCTTCTTAGTAAAGCATCACAAGAATGGAGAAGCATGAATCCTATGTATTCAATTTTGATATGAGGACAATTATTGACCTAGTACATGTGGGGGTGGGGAAAGGGCAGAACAGAGAGAGGGATAATGTGTATCTTATTCTTTAGAAGGAGGGAGGAGGGTGGGAGAAGGAAGAGCAGAGAGAGGGAAGGAGGGGGGGTGGGGTCTCGGTGTGTGACACGTTTCTTGAGGGCGAGACACAATTCTGTAAGAGGGACTTTACTTAACAAATGTAACCTGTAATCCTCAATGAATCCCGAACAACAGCAACAAAAAACGAATGAAAAAAAAGTATTAATAAAAATAAAAGGATTGTTCTTTCAAATTGGCATGCAGTCACAATGCAGCAGACACTTATCGACCCAGAGGACCACGTGTGGCCTCAAGGCTGTAAGCCCCACACCCCTGCTCTAAGCCCTATTCAGTTGTGTCCTGAGATTTTGACTGACGGTTTCACTATCATTCAATTGAAAAGACTTTCTCTTTCTCCTAGTTATTTCATCTTGATCCATGAAATTTTTAGAAGTATTCTGTTTGTCTTCCACATATTTGGGGGCTGTCCAGACATCTGTATGTGATTTATTTCTACTTTAATTCCACTGTGATCAGAGGATATTCTTGATATGATTTCCAACCCTTTTAAACATATTGAGGCTTGTCTTATGATGCCGCACATGGTCTGTGCGTGGAAACAATAACGTGCTGTCTATGGTGGGGGACTGAAATGTTGTTTAAACGTTAGTGAGGTCGAGCTGGCTGACAGTGTGGTCCAAGTCTTCTGTCCTTGCTGATTTTCTGACTATCGGAGTTGAAAGCTCCCCCTGAACAGTGGATTTGTCTGCTTCTCTTTCAGTTCTATCAGTTTTTGCCTAATACCTTTGAAGCTCTCTTATTATGTATGTGCATGTTGAAGATAGTGGCTTTATCAGCTTGGCCACCAAACAAAGTACCACACACTGGGTGGCTTTCACAACAGAAGCTTCTTTTCTCACCCTTCTGGAAAGGGCAGCAGCACAGTAGGGAAGACGCTCCCCTGGCTCCCAGCGGACCTTCTCCCCGCTCTCACAGAACCTTCCCTCAGTGCGTGTGTAAAGGAAGTGAGGTCTTTCTCTTTTCCTCTCCTTATAGGGGCACTCATCCTTTTAGACCAGGGCCCCAGCTTACAATCTCATTTAACCCTAATTACCTCCTAAAGACCCTTTTTCAGATATAGTCACATTGCGAGTCAGACCTTCAACACACACATTTAGGAGCCACACAATTCAATCCATAGCAAATGGATATCTTTGGAGTGAATTTATAATTTTCCTAATGCCAAATAACCCTCCTTTTTTACAGCAGTATTCCTTTTTCTGAAGCCCACCTTATTTGCCATTAAGCAAACAATTCTTATAATCTATGATCAGTGTTTGCATGACACATGTTTTTCTGTCCTTTTACTGTTTACCTTCCTAGGATTTGTGTTAAATGTGTATTTCACGTAGATAACTTGTCTTTGTTGTTTTTTTAAAAATTCAGTATGGCCTTCTCTGCATTTTAGTTTAGTTCTTACTTTTTTTTTTAAGGCCAGGGCTGGGTTTGAACCCGCCACTTCCGGCATATGGGGCCAGTGCCCTACTCCTTTGAGCCACAGGCACCACCCTAGTTTAGTACTTATTTTTTTGTTTGTTTGTTTTTGGTTTTGGTTTTAGTTATTGCAGCTGGCTTTAAGTTTGCCATCTTACTATTTTGTCTACTTTTTCTCTATTTGTTCCTTTTCTTCTTTCTTTACTTTTATTGGGTATTTTTAAGTATTCCATTTTTGTCTCATCTATGGGCTTATGGGCTGTTATTTTTATTCTTTTATTACTTACTTTGCATTTTATAATATCCATCATTAACTTCAGTGCCTGTGACTCAGTGGGTAGGGTGCTGGCCCCATAAACCAAAGATGGTGGGTTCGAACCCGGCCCCAGCCAAATTGCAACAAAAAATAGCCAGGCATTGTGGCGAGCGCCTGTAGTCCTGCCTACTTGGGAGGCTGAGGCAAGAGAGTACAGGAGTTGGAGGTTACTATGAGCTATGACTCCATGGCACTCTATGGAGGGCAAAAAAGGGAGACTCTGTCTCTAAAAAAACAAAACAAGACAGGCTCGGCGCCTATGGCTCAACAGGCTAAGGCGCCAGCCATGTACACCTGAGCTGGTGGGTTCGAATCCAGCCTGGGCCCACCAAACAACAATGATGGCTACAACCAAAAAATGGCCAGGCGTTGTGGTGGGCGCCTGTAGTCCCAGCTACTTGGGAGGCAGAGGCAAGAGACTCGCTAGAGCCCAGGAATTGGAGGTTGCTGTGAGCTGTGATGCCATAGCACTCTATTCAGGGTGACAGCTTGAGGCTCTGTCTCCAAAAACAAAACAAAACAAAACAAAACAAAACAAATTGTCAAATAAGAGTCTAGTTGCTCGGGTGGCGCCTGTGGTTCAAGGAGTAGGGTGCCAGCCCCATATGCCGGAGGTGGCAGGTTCAAAGCCAGCCCCAGCCCAAACCTGCAAAAAATAAATAAAGAAATAAAAACATTAAAAAAAAAAAAGAGAGAGTCTAGTTGCTCACATAATAGGAAGTTCACTAAAATTATATACTTTTATTTCCCTTTCATCCTTCGTTTTTCTTTTGTTAGCCTTCCATCCTACTGCCAACATTTCTACATATGCAATAAACTCCAGTATATCCATATTATTGTGGAAGGTATAGAGATTTCCCACATACCCCCGTCAACCCAGGTCCAGCTTCCCCACTGTTCACCTCTTCCCCGAGAGCAACAGGTTTGTTACAGTCGATCGGCCTGTACTGACACCTCATACTCACTCCCAGGTTTACATGAGGGTTTGTTCTTGGCGTTGTTCATTCTGTGGTTCTGGAGACATGTACAATTATATGCACCCACCATTAGAGTATCATCCCGAGTTGTTTCACTGCCCTAAAAATCCTCTGTCCACCATCTGTTCATCCTTTTCTCTCCCCTAACCTTGACTGACCTTTTTCCTGTCTTCCTAATTTTGCCATTTTCAGAGTGTCACATAGATGGAATCAGGCGGTTGATAGCCTTTTCAGATCAGCTTCTTTCACATAGTCATGTCCATTTCAGCTTCTTCCATGTCTTTTCATGGCCTGGATAATATTTCATCGTCTGGATGTTCCACATTTCATTTACGCCTTCAGCGACTGAAGGGCATCTTCTGGATGATGCCAGGCTTGGGCAGTTATGAAAAAAGCTGCTATAAATATCCCTGCACAATTTTTTGTATGGACATAAGTTTTCCGTTTCTTTGGGTAAATATCAAGGAGCACATTGCTGGATTGTATGGTAAGAATATGTTCATATGTAAGAAACCACAGACTGTCTTCCAGGGTGGCTGTTCCATTTTGCATTTGCACAAGCAGTGAATGGGAATTCCTGTTGCTCCGGGCCCCCGCCAGTGTTTGTTGTCAGTGCCCTGGATTTTGGCCATTTTGACTGGTGTGGTTGTAATTTGCAGCTCTCTGGTAACGTATGATGTGGAGCAGCTTTTCATATGCTTACCTGCCATTTGCGTGTCTTCCTTGGTAAGGGACATAACTTAATTGCTGGCTGATTCTGAGATTTTCATTGCTGGACTATAATGATCTTTGCCATGATTTTCTTTGGGTTGATTCTTCTTAGGTTTCATGGCATTCTTCAGAATTTGCAATATTTTCAGTCACAATTGTCCCATGCCTTTTGTCTGCCCGTGACCTCTTCCAGGATTCCAATCAGAGCTAAGTTACTCCACTTGACATTCTCCCCGGGTTCATTGTTTTCCAAGCCATTTTCCTCTCTATGTAATAGTTTGGGTATTTCTAGTAACTTGTCTTCTATTTTATTTCTTTATTTTATTTTAATGACAGAGTCTCACTTTGTCACCATGGGTAGAATGCCCTAGCATCATGCCTCAAACTCTTGGGCTCAATCGATCCTCTTGCCTCCCAAGTAGCTGGAACTACAGGCACCCCCCACAATGCCTGGCTATTTTTTAGAGACAGGGTCTCACCCTGCTCAGGCTGGTCTCAAACTCCTGAGCTCAAGCAATCCACCCACCTCCCCTCCCAGAGTGCTAGGATTACAGGCGTGAGCCACTTCGCCCGGCCCTAATTTTATTGCCTTTTTTCTGCCATGTTTCGTCTTCTGTTAAGCCCATCCTTTATTTTTTCCAGACTTATATTATTCTTTTTTATCACCTAATCTCTGTTACAAAGACATATTATTTTTTAAAATGAACATAATGTATCATAGACTTTTCTTTCATTGGTGCACCAGCAAAATTGAAAAGTTGATCCTGAAATTTGTAGGAAAATACAAGAGATCCACAACAGCCAAAACATTCTTTTTTTTTTTTTTTTTTTTTGAGACAGACAGAGTCGCACTTTTTCGCCCTCAGTAGAGTGCTGTGACGTCACAGCTCACAGTAACCTCCAGCTGTTGGGCATAGGCGATTCTCCTGCCTCAGCCTCCTGAGTAGTTGGGACTACAGGTGCCCGCCACAACGCCCGGCTATTTATTTTGTTGCAGTTTGGCTGGGTTTGAACCTCCCCTCCCCCCCCTGGAATATGGGGCCGGGACCCTATCCACTGAGCCACAGGCACTGCCCTCATGCCTTAGATTTAAATCTTTTATCTATTTCAAATCAATTTTTGTGAGTGGAGAAAGGTGTTCCAGTTTCAGTCTTTGAGTGTCACAATTTTAACACAGTTTTTTTCCTTTCTTAAAATGTGTGTACACTTCTTGGTACTCTGTGTGTGTATTTTACAACACAACAATTAAAAAAAAACCATTAAAGTATGAGCAAAGATTTGAATAGACATTCCTCCAAAGAAGATATATAAAGGATCAATAAGAACATGAAAAGATCCTGATGGAAATGCAAATCGAAATGACAGTGAGATACCACATCACACCCTCAGGGTTCCTGTAATCAAATATCTCAGAGAAGTAAGAGCAAGTGGTGGCAAGGATGTGGTGCAATTAGATTTTTCATACACTGCTGGTAGGAATGGGAAATAGTGCAGCTGCTTTAGAAAACAGCCTAGCAGTTCCTTGACCTGTTAAACAGAATCACTACTCGTCCCAGTATTTCCACTCCTAGGTATAATTTTATAGAAATGAAAACACACGTCCACACCAAAACCTGACACAAATGTTATCCAAATAGCCAAAGGTGGAAACAACTCAAATGTCTACCAATTGTTGAACAGTTAAACTAAATGTGGTATATCCATAAAACTTAATAAAAAGAATGAAGGACTGAAACATGATGGCATGAATGGGCCTTGAAAAAACGTAGCTAAGCAAAATAAACCAGATGCAAAAAGCCACATACTTTATGATTCCACTACATAAAATGTCCCAGAGAGATAAATTCAGAGAGACAGAAAAGAGAACTGGTCACCTCTAGGGACTGGAGGAGAGTGCTAATGACTGCAGGTGTGTGCTGTTTTAGGGATGATAGATGTTTTGGAACCACGTAGTGACGATGTTTGTACACATTGTGAATATACTAAAAATAATGGAATTGCACACTTTAGAAGGGTTTTATGATATGTGAGTTACATCTCAATTTTTTAATGCTTTAAAAAAAATTAACTGGTCATGTTTGTGTAGGTTTATTTCTAATCTGTTTCACTGGAATACACGTCTACCCCTTCCCAAGTACCATGCTGTGTTATTGCTGTAGCCATGTAAACTCTTAAAATTGGGTAGTGCGAATTCTGCGAATGTGAATTCTCTTTTCTTTTTTTTTGAGATAGTCTCAACCTGTTGCCCTGGGTAGAGTGCTGTGGCATCACAGCTCTCAGCAACCTCAAACTCTTGGGCTTCAGCGATTCTCTTGCCTCAGCCTCCTAAGTAGCTCGGACTACAGGCACCTGCCAAAACGCCCGGCTATGTTGTTGTTGTCGTTGTTGCTATTGTCATTATTGTTGGGCAGACCTAGGCCAGGTTTGAACCTATCAGCCTCAGTGCATGTGGATGACATCCTACCCACTAAACTAACAGACCCCCATATGTGAATTCTTTATTCTTTTTTTCAAAAAAATTTAAGCTATTTTAACTTCTCTTTCTTTCTGTGTAAATTTTAGAATTACCTTGTCCATGTACATAAAAATAGTCTTTCTGGCGTTTTGATTGGAATTGTGCTAAGTCCATAGATCAATTCAGGGAAAATAGCCATATAAACACTGCTGAGCATGCCAGTCCACGAATATGGTATGTTTCTCTTTTCTAAAAGGTCTTTTTAAATTTCCTACATCGATGTTTTATAGTTTTCAGCATGTAGATTTTGATTGTGTTGTTATAGTAAATATTTCACTTGTTGGAACAATCACACATTAAAAAAAATTTTTTTTTGTTTTCTATATGTTGCTAGTAAATAGAAATACAATTGATTTTTATCCTAAAACCCCACAACACTGATCTATTGGTTCTAACATCTTTTCTGTACATTTATTATAATTTTCTACATAGCAACTGCTTGTGAATTGAAGAGCAGCTCAATTTCTTCTTGTAAAATCTGCATGCTTTTATTTCTTTTTCTTGCTTGACTTTGTAATTGCTAGTACTTTTAGTATAATATTGAATCGGGCTAGTGAAACCAGACATCCTTGCCTCTTTCCTGAGCTTAGGGCGATGCGGTCAATCTTTTACATTAAGTGTGATATTAGTTGCAGGTTGCTACAGGGACCCTTGATCATATAAAGGAAGTTTCCCATTATTCCTAGTTTGTACAAAGTTTTTTTTTTTTTTGTCATGAATTGGTGTTAAAAGTTTTCAATATTTTCTGCGTCAATTGATGGTGCTATCTGGCCTTTTTTTTTAGTATGTTAACATGGTTGAATTATATTGATTAATTTTTAAATATTTAACCAGGCTTATGTTCCTGGAATAAACCCCATTGAAGCATGGTGCATTTTAAAAAAATGTATTTCTGTGTTCTGTTTGAGAATATTTTGGGGGGGTTGTTTATGTTTATGAGAGATAATGGTCTGTATGTTTCTCCTTCTGTGCTATTATATGGTTTTAGTATCAGGGTGATGATGCTTTATAAATTGAGTTAGGAAGTGTTTTATCCTATTTTTTAAAAAAGATTGTGTAGATTGGTGTTATTTCTTCGGTAAATTTTTTGGTAGAATTGACCAACAAAACTCTCAGGGCCAAGAAATTTCTTTTCTTTCTTTTTTTTCTTTTTTTGTCAGTTTTTGACCAGGGCTGGGTTTGAACTCGCCACCTCTGGCATATGGGGCCAGCGCCCTACTCCTTTGCGCCACAGGCATTGCCCCAAGAAATTTCTTTTCCAAAAAAATGTAATTACAGATTTAGTTTCTTCAGCTGACATGACTATTCAGGTTGTCTGTTTCTTGGGTGAATTTTGGTAGTTTGTAGCTCTCAAAGATTTGGTCACATAAATTATCCAAGTTGTGTGCATGGATTTGTTTATAGAGCTATCTTATTATCCTTATCCTGGTGTGTGTAGTGATATCCCCTCTTTAATATGGGTATTTGTATCTTGTCTCTTTTTTCTTACTAGTCTGACTAGAAGGTAATTAATTTTATTGACTTTTTCAAAGGAGCATCTGTTTCATTGATTTTTCTCTATTATTTTTTCTTTTTCCAATTTCACCGATTTCTCCTGATCTCTTTATTATTTCCTTCATTCTGCTTTGCTTTAGGTACATTATTCTTTTCTTTATTATAAATTTAGAATTTTTATATTCTTTCTTTTTTTCTAATAAGAACATTAAATGCCAAAACATTCTTCTAGCCAGTATTTTACTGTATCCTCAACATTTGGATATATTGTACTTTCAATGCTATTTAATTAAAGATATTTTCTAATTTCTGCTTGAGACTTATAATCCCATGGATTATTTGGAAGCACTTAATTTGCAACTCTTTGCTGATTTTTCAGTTACCTTTCCATCGATTTCTAGCTTAATTCCATTATTATCAAAGAACATATTTTGAATTATTTAAATTCTATGAAGTTTATTACAATTGTTTTATAATGCAAGATAGGATCTACCTTGGTGAATGTTCCACATACACTTGAGAAGAAAGATTTTGCTATTGGTGGGTGGAGTATTCTATAAATGTCTACCAGATCTCCTTGGTGGTGGCGTTCATTTCTTCTAAAGTCTTGATGGTTTCCCATCTTCTCATTTTGTTGATTATTGAGAGAGGAATATTGAAGTCTCAAATTATGATGGTGAGTTTTTCCATTTCTTTTTTTCAGTTTCATTCATCTTGAAGATGTGCTGTCTATACACACAGAGCACTGTTCCGTATTCCTGGTGAACTGACCTTTTCATTGTTCTGTCTGTTCATGTCTACTTTCTGATATTTATGTAACCCCTTCAACTTATTTGTATGCTATATCATTTTGCATCCTTTAACTTCTGTCAGACCTATATAATTATATTTAGATTTGGCTCCTTACGGACAGCATTTGGTTGGTTCTTGTTTTTTAGTTCCATTCTCATAATCTTTCTGCGTTAGTTTCTGTGTCTACGCCATTATATAAAGTAATTCTTGATAAGTCTGGGTTTTGGTTTGCCATTTCCTTGTCTGTTTGTTCTCTTATTGTTTTTGTTCTACTTTTTGTTTTTCCCTTCCTTCCTTCATATGGATTCTTTGAATATTTTGTGTTCCATTATCTTTTAACGTTTAAGTTTTTTTTTACTGTATTTCTTCATACTTTTTAAGTGGTCGCACTATGATATACAATATACATTCTTAACTTTTCACAGTCTACATATAATTTTTTTTTTTTGAGACAGAGCCTCAAGTTGTCACCCTAGGTAAAGTGCCGTGGCATCACAGCTCACAGCAACCTCTAGCTCCTGAGCTCAAGTGATTCTCCCGCCTCCGCCTCCCAAGTAGCTGGGACTACAGGCACCCGCCACAACACCCGGCTATTTTTTTTTGGTTGCCGTCATTGTGGTTTGGCGAGCCCGGGCTGGATTTGAACCCACCAGCTCAGGTGTATGTGGCTGGCGCCTTAGCCACTTGAGCCACAGGTGCTGAGCCTACATATAATTAATATTTGATAAGTTCAAGTGGAATTTAAAAATCTTAGTGCTTCCTCCGTTTATGCTACAGTTGCCAAATGTGTTACATCCACCTGCGTGGAACATCCCAAATCCCATCACACGGTGGTGTTACGCTCTGTATGTTCAGTAGGAACGTGGCTCCTAATGCTGTTTATTATTTTTTTTCTCTGCTGAGAGGAAAAAAAGGTCAGATGGTTTCTGTTGTTCTAGCTTCAAGTTCACTGACTGTTTTTTCTCTTCTCCATTTTGCTATTGAGCCCATCTAGTGAATTTTAAATGTCACCCATTGTAGCTTTCAGGTCTAATATTTGCATTTGATTCTTATTTATACCTTTTATTTTTTGCTAAGATTTCCAGTCTCTCCTTCCATTTCAATAGTTTCCTCTTACTGGCCAGGTGCAGTGGTTTATAGCTATAATCCCAGCACTCTGGGAGGCTGCGGCAGGAGTTCAAGAACAGCCTGAGCAAGAGTGAGACCCCAGCTCTACTAAAAATAGAAATATTAGCTGGAAGTTGTGATGGGGATCTGTATCTCCAGCTACTCAGAAGGCTGAGGCAGAAGAATAGCTTGAACCCAGGAGTTTAAGATTGCTGTGAGGTTGCAACTAGCCTGGGCAACAGACCAAGACTTAGTATCCTCCCCCCCCAAAAAGTTTCCCTTTTCTTATTGCAGCATAGTTATAATAGCGCCCTTGAGTCTTTGAAAATTCCAATATCTGTACCATTTCAGTTGGTGCCTTTTGAGTCTCTTTTCCTTTGCAAATTGAGATTTTTCTGGTTCTTCAAATGCAAGGTATTTGGGGTTGTATCCTAGACACTTTGTGTATTACGGCATAAGACTTTATGTCTTATTTAAATCCTAAAGAGAATGTTGATGTTTTTGTTTTAACAGACAACTGACCTGGGCTGGTTCGGGCTCCAGGCTTTGTGATGAGGCTTCCGTCCTCTCTGCCTGAGCCTCCTCCACGTGCCGCAGGGACGGGGGGCCGGCGGGGGGAGCAATCTACCTTTTTGCACAACTCTCCAAGGCTTTGGTGTGCTGTGTGGGCATGGAGCCGTATGCAACCCTGAGGGCTGACTCTCTCGAGCACCTTCCTCTCCATTGGTGCTTATTCCGTCTTCCCCAGATCTCCAGCTCCCCAAACCCCCACCCCACTTCTCGTTCTGTGGCCAGAAATCCAGGGCTGTACTTTCTCACCCTGCTACACACGCCTCCCTCACAAGTGTGGCTACATCTAGGGCCAGGCTGTGGGAGGACACGGCAATGAGACTTTGTCCCACCCTCTGCACCATGACTCTTCTCGTCAAAGAGAAGGATCCCTGTCACTGCCATTGCTGTCACTGCCACTTCTGAGGGGTTTCTTGGGGCTGGGGAGGGCGAGAACAGGAAAATGACCAGGGCGTTCTCCACTGTGTGACGCCCGTTGTGCCATCCCAGGTTTCAGGGGCCCTGTGAGTCCAGGCTGAGCAGTACTGGAGCCAAAGTAAATAGGAAATCACTGTCACCAGCTGCTGACCACGTCCTTTTCAGAATCCTCAGACAGCTGCCCCTGCCTTCTATCCAGGAATCGCAGCACCACTCGGCAGAGACAGGGCGAAATGTGCTGGTTCCACCTCCCCTAGTCAAGAATCCCCTCCAGCCGAATTTGTCACTTCAGCTATTGTGTTTTTTCAGCTCTAGAGTTTCCATTTGTTTCTTTCTCTTTATGGTTTCAATGTCTCCCCTCATTGTGTCTGTATTTTTCTACAAATCCTCCGATATAACCCTTGCTTCAAAGGCAGTGACTGCTGATCGTCCCACCTGTGTTGTTGCTATTGACTCGTTCTTTTCCTCCTGGTCGATATTTTCCCCACCTTTCTGAGTGTTTACTAATTGGTATGGAATGCCGCTTCCCTAGGAAAGTGTTGCATTTGTTCAAGGGGGCACTTAATTCCTTTGTGCATCAACTCCAAACTTTCAAAATGTATTTTTAAACTTTGTTAAGCTTTTATCTAAGGTCACTTCTTTCTGTGCTGTCTGTGGAACTACAGTCACGTCTTACGGAATGATAGCAATGTGCTCTGAGAAGTATGTTGTCAGGCTGTCTTGTCATTATGTGACCATGATAAAGTGCACTTACACAAACTCAGAAGGTGCAGCCTACTGCGCGTCTACGTCGTGTGGCCACACCGCAGAATGTTCCCAGGCCGCGCCTGTTCAGCAGGTGAGTCTGCTGGACACCGAAGGTGGCTGTAACACAGCGGTAAGGATTTATGTCCATAAATAGAGACAAGGAATGGGGAGCATTATGACCTCACGTGGCTACTACATCACTAGGGGAAGGGAATTTTTCAGCTCCATGATCATTTTATGGGACCACCGTTGTATATACAATCCATTGCTCCCAGCTACCTGGGAGGCTGAGGTAGGAGGATGGCTTAAGCCTAAGACTTTGAGGTTGCTGTGAGCTATGGCACCACAGCACTCTACCCAGGGCAACAAAGTGAGACTCCATCTCAAAAAGAAAAAAAAGGAAAAAAAATAAATAAAAGTCATTTAATCTCTGAAAAAAAAAAAAAAGAAAAAAAAGGAGTCCGTATGTTTAACACTACAATACAAAGAGTGACCATCACTAAATGATGAAGATGGTGTGTGTGAGACCCTATCTCTAAAAATAGCCAGGTGTTGTGGAGGGCGCCAGTTGTCCCAGCTACTCGGGTGGCTGAGATGAGGATCTCTTGAGTCCAAGAGTTTGAGGTTGCTGTGATTTATGACCCCAGGGCACTGCCAAGGCAACAAAGTGAGACTCCATCTCAAAAAAAAGAAAAGAAAAGAAAGAAACATGCCAGAATACAGTAGTTTCTGCAAAAGAGATTAAAAACAAACTTGCACTCCTTATTGTTATTGCAAAACTCATATTTATTCTTCACTGAAAATTTGAAATGTAATGGCAAGTTCCCCCAACAGAAAAGAATCACATGCTTCTTCATCATTTACTGATGGCCACTCTTTGTATTGTAGTAGTGAACATATGGACTCCTTTTTTTTTTTGAGAGAGTCTCACTCTGTCACCTAGAGTGCTGTGGCATCATAGCTCACAATAACCTCTAACTCAGACTTAAGCAATCCTCCTGCCTCAGCCTCTCGATCAGCTAGGATATAGGCACCCAACACAATGCCAGGCTAGTTTTTCTAGTTTTAGTAGAGATGAGGTCTTGCTATTGCACAGGCTTGTCTTGAACTCCTGCGCTCAGGTGATCCAACCACCTTGGCTTCCCAGAGTGCTGGGATTACAGGCATGAACCACCGCCCTGCTCCCCCCACCATGAATTACTGATACAGCCACACATAATTTTGTATGAAAATTAACTCATCATATGTGACTTCTGCAAATGTTATTTTTGAGTCTCCCTAGAAGGATGTACCTAATGGAAGAATTAGGGAGCTTGTCAACAGCTTTTGCACCTCAGTTCTGAGCTGTGCTGACCTGAAATAGGCTTGCTGCCACATCTGCTGGGTGACTGGAAGGATTTTGAGGGGCTGAGTTGCCTGAGAAGTTGTGAGGGCTTCAGGGGCTGGGCTGGCAGGGGCGTATCCGTCATTTCCCTCGAATGTGGGATCAGGCACAGAGCATATCAACCCCTGTGAGGCAGGGCGGGTCTCTGTGGTCTGTAGAATCCTCCTAAATTCACTCATTTGCAATAAGTTCATCCTCCTGTCACCTAAAGATTAAAATGAAAGGCACCAATTCAAGAAAGTCATGTTGTATGGATAATTCCTTAATGGCAAGTTGTAAAAAGAGGATAATTGTATCAAAAAACTTTAGACAAAGGCTAATTGCTGTGAATAAGCTTAATTATTTAAATTTGACCTTCTTGGAAGCCAAAGCAAAAAGGGAAATAAAGATTCATATGAATCTCTTGCTGTCTAACACAATTCCCTTTCCTTATCAGAAACCCTTGGGGCAGATGTTTTTCTGAATTCAGAACATTTGGATCTTAGGCTAGTGGTAACGTTCATTTACCATGTGTGTTCAGTAACCCCCCATTGGGATCCGGAGGGAAGCCCATCATCACAACATTCATATTTCTGAATATTATTTACATATTGGTCCTCCCTATCTGACCAGGTCCGGTTTGCCACTAAATGAGTATGCTACTAATTTATGGGAAAAGTCTTAGTTTTCAGAAATATTTAGGTTTTGTAACTGTGCATTAGAGACCTCAGGCCTATAATAGAAGCTGTTAATTAATCTCTGGGGAAGGAGAACTGTTTTCCTACTTCAGAAATCTAATGCCATGTGGACCTTAGAGATTCTGCACAATAAAATAGGTTCCTCAACGGATGCCTCGCACACACAAATGCATCGTGTCAACAAACCCTGCTGACCTCTATTAGTCGGGTCTCTGGCCTGCCAGCTGGACTCCACGGAGGGTGGGAGAAGGCATGACACAGCCGTGGATGAGGGTTGACCTCAGCCCTTCGGGTATACATTGTGGGGTGGAGCACAAAGGTGGCGGAGACTAATCTTGGGAGGAGGTCAGGATTGAATCAGAGGAGGCTTCTCAGGGGCAAGGCCAAGTGTGGGGTGTTTGGCTGCAAGTAACAGAACTCCAGCTGGGGGCGGCGCCTGTGGCTCAGCGAGTAGGGCGCCAAGCCTATATACCAAAGGTGGCAGGTTCAAGCCCGGCCTCAGCCAAACTGCAAAACAGAAAAATAGCTGGATGTTTTGGTGGGCACCTGTAGTCCCAGCTACTGTGGAGGCTGAGGCAAGGGAATCTCCTAAGCCCAAGAGTTGGAGGTTTCTGTGAGCTGTGTGATGCCATGGCACTCTACTGAGGGTGGTAAAGTGAAACTCTGTCTCTACAAAAAAAAAAAACAGGCTCCAGCTGGATGGAGCAGCCGCCGGGCAATCTCACACCCAGCCAGGGGGGCAGTGGGCACCTGCACCAGGCCCAGAGCGTCTCCTGGCATTTGCTTCTTCTCAGGGTGTGGCCTCATCCTTGGCTGGTAAGAGTGACATCCTGACATGGCAAAAGTCCTATGGAACCTGCAGGACCATTTCTTCCCATGGGTCTATTTTACCAAAAAGGAAACCTCCCCCTGGAATTCATAGCAGGCTGTTGCTAATGCTGCAGCAGCAGGACAGGGTCCCCAACCCCAGCCCCCAGCAAGGGAGGCGGGGCAGAACAGCCGGCAGTAGCTGGCAGGACTGGTCACTGTTGGGAGTTGGGGTGCATCCACATGGGCCTACAAGGTTAGGAAAGGGGTTAATGGCTGAGGCCAGCCAGCTGCTGCGCCTACCTGGGTGGTGGCTGGGGGTGACGAGACGGATGGAGAGGTAGGAGTGCAATCCAGGTGGTGCCTCTGAAGAGCCCTCACTGTGCCTTGAGCTCATGGGGAGAGGGGCCAGGAGGAGCCAGGAGCCGGGCAGGTGTGGACAGCAGCACAACAGTGCAAGTGGCACTCAGGTCAGGTCAGCTCAGGCAGGGCACAGGTCGGGAGCCTCAGGGCTGCTGGCCCGGCACAAGCAGCTGGCGCAGGAGCACCTGCCGCGGGTGTGCCCGGGAGGCCGAGCCGCGTCTCTTCTCTACATAGACGCAGCACCCCGGGCTCCAGTGGGCTGTTTCCTCCACACCAGCCAATCTTGTTCTGCTGTTCTCTGCAATTCTGACACGATCTGCGCAGATAGTGTCAGCCCCAGAAAAGGGCCCCCATGTCAGACGCCAACCTTGAGGCCAGGTTGTCACCTGTAATTCTGACAGACTGTAAATCAGGGCTTCCCACAGCCCCCTTCTTGAGTTCAATCCCTTGTTACAATGGCTTGTGGAACTCAGGAGGGAAGCACCTTTCTTACGTTTACTGGTTTGTTATAAAAGATATCACGAAGGGCCAGATAAGCAGCCAGATGGAAGCGATGCACAGGGCAAGATGCGGCCCCGCATGTGGAAAGGGACACGGAGCTTCAGGGCAAGGTGGGGTGCCCATGTGGAAAGGGACACGGAGCTTCAGGGCCCGGTGGGGCGCCCATGTGGAAAGGGACGCGGAGCTTCAGGGCCCGGTGGGGTGCCGCATGTGGAAAGGGACACGGAGCTTCAGGGAAGGTGGGGCGCCGCATGTGGAAAGGGACACGGAGCTTCAGGGAAGGTGGGGCGCCGCATGTGGAAAGGGACACGGAGCTTCAGGGAAGGTGGGGCGCCCATGTGGAAAGGGACATGGAGCTTCGGCGCTCTTTCCTGGTGCGCGCCCTCTGGAAATTGCCTTGTGCTCGTCTACCTGGAAGCTCCCTAGATCCCTTCCTTCCAGGTCTTTCTGGAGGCTGTGCTATGCAGGCATAACTGATTACATCATTAGCCGTTGGTGATCAATTCCACCTTCAGCTCTCTCCAGAATGGGCTGAAAGAATTCTGACCCTCTAATGGGGGGAGTAGTTTCCTTGGCGACCAGCCCCCATCCTCAGCCCCCACCAGCACCACATTAGCACACAAAAAGACTGTTATGCCTTCAGAGATTCCTTGGGTTGCAGGAGTTGGGAGCCAGGAGAAGGAGAGGAGATGAGGAGTACAAAGACTAAATAAAGGTTTGGATTTCTCACTCTATCTCAGCCATACAAGGTGCCATGTGGGAAAGCCATGAGTTAAGCAAGGTAGAGTGTTGATGGAATCCCTTCCGTCTGTTCACCCTGACACCTCAGTCTTCACCAGCACCTGGAAGGCCAGGCCCAAATGTGTCATCCTGGCTTCAGTGACACTCCATCCAGGGACTTGGGCCCAGCCCCACCTTCTCCCTGCCCATCCCACAGGCAGCCAGGCTGGGCAGACTACATGGGTGGAGGGAGGTGTCACTGGAACCATGGCAGCCCTGGGCCCACAGGTGTGCACGCCTGTGGGGAAGAGATGGGGAACCCCGCGGTGCCCATCTGGGAGGTGTTTGCAGGGGGAATTTTGGTTCCTGGTGCCTGGGGTATGGCCTAGAAGGGTACATCCTCGGGCCCACAGACTGTTGCCTAGGGATATGGGCAGGGGGCGCTGCTGGAGGAAGGCCCAGAACAGGGGCTCTTCCTGCTGGCTCTGAGTGGCCTCCATGCTGAGGGTGACAGGGGGACTCAGGGACTCAGGGGACATGCTGGCATCTGGCCAGGGTCAGGAGAAGGACAGTACCCTTTTGACCAAGATGGGGCCTCCCAGGCAAATAGCTGGGCATGCATTCTTTTCACATTAGTTTGGGGTCGTTGTATTTTTAAATAGCATAACATTCCATTGTGCAGAGGGGCACACACTCCCTGCCACCCTTGCCAGCCCAGAGTGCAGTCCACACAGCTAGGCGGCTTGGAAGGGAGAGGAGTCCAAGGTGGCTGCACCCGACTCTGGCTAGGAGGCCCTTCTGCTTCTCTAGTTGGGGTGTGTTTCTTGGTTTGTTTTGTAGTTTGTGAGAGCTTTGAGCATATCTGAGGCTCCCCAGAGGGAGAGGAGGTCCTGGCTGTTACTACGCTCCTGGAGGGCAGATCTGAACTCAGGGGCTCCTTCCCTCTTAGCAGCCGAGCTGGCCCAGGCTGAGGCCCTGGGTCAGGACCATCTGTCAACTGGAAGGAAAAGGGGGCTGTGGGACCCCAGGGCTGGGGCTCGGAGCTCTGGGCCCTGCCTTTGCCCTGTAGGTGTCCCCGAGGCTGATGTCAGGCTCCTTAACAGTGAGAACACTGCATTCAGAGGCTGTGTCACAAGGAAAAGATGAGTGATAGGCAAAAGGACCAGGCTCTGGGTGAAGTCGGGGCCCTGGTGCTGGGCTGATCCCAGAAGGAGCCCAGCTGGAGTCCCCTGGATGACAGGTCTGGGATGCCATAACTCGGTCTTTGTTCATCCCTCATGGTCCCCCCAGACAATCCTGGCCCGGCTCCTGCTATGTGGAGTTGGATGCAAGGACGTGAAGTCCTACTAGGAGGAAGGCGGTGGGCACACCCATCCGGCCTGCTGCCCACCCTCACCATCACGTGCCTGCCCGCCAGAGGCCCACAGTGAGCCTTTGTGTGGCAGCTGGCTCTGGGCACACACAACGTCTGGGGTAGTGCTGGCTGGCCAGCGGTGCCAGCCCTGGTCGCCAGAGATGCCAGGCTGAGCCAGAAGGAGCCACCACACCCGCCCCTCTCTGTGCTCAGGGCCAGGTGTTCTCCAGGAAGCACCTGGGTCCCTGGGGGGCTGTGTCAGGGGAGCAGGGAATCTTCAGCAGAGGCTCAGCCATCAGTCCCCAACTTGCTAGGCTTACAGGGCACCCTGGGAGCACCAGATCCTGTAGCTGACCAGCACAGCCTGGCCCAGGGGTTCCTGACAGAGCCCTCTAGTCCCAGTGATATGAGAAGAAAGAAGACAGCTTTGTCTGCTTTTATAACACTAAATTGTTCTGTTGTTTAAAATATGAATTTTCTTTTCTTTTCTTTTTCTTTCTTTTTTTTTTTTTTTTGAGACAGAGTCTCACTCCGTTCCTTAGGCTAGAATGCCATGGCCTCAGCCCAGCTCACCACAACCTTGGGCTCATGAGATCCTCCTGCCTCAGCCTCGTGAGTAGCTGAGACTACAGGTGTGGACCACCATGTTGGCTAATTTTTCTATTATTATTATTATTTATTTATTTATTTTTGAGACAGAGTCTCACTCTGTTACCCTGGGTAGAGTGCCATGGCATTCTAATTCACAGTAACCTCAAATTCTTGCCTCAGCCTCCTGAGTTGCTGGGATTATAGGCAGTTGCCTCTATGCCCAGTTAGTTTTTCTGCTTTTAGTAAAGATAGGGTCTGTCTTGCTCAGGCTGGTCTTGAACCCCTTAGCTCAAGAGATCCTTCCACCTTGGCCTCCCAGAGAGTGGGGATTACATGCTTGGGGCCTTGTGCTGGGCCTGAGTTTTCTATTTAATGTTAACCATCCTTTTGAAATAAAATGATTATGGCAGATAGAGGTTGTTTTGTGACAACCTTAATTGGCAGCGTCGGAAGCCAGCCACTCCATTTTCATCTTCTTTTAAAATTTGGTTCCTGAATTCCCCAAACATAGATCCTCCAACCCTGACGCAGGCCCTTGGTGAGAGAGAGATGTCCGCAGGGCCCTGGGCGAGAGAGGCCCTGGAGTCTGCAGGAGGGAGTGGGGCCGGGGCTGTCCTGAGCCCTGACCTTCTCTCCTCAGGTCCAGGGACAGCACTGACTTTCCCTTCCCGCCCTCCTACACCCCCAGAACAGGCGCCTGTGCGTGGGGCAGGGCCTGGGAGTCGGGCCAGATTGGAGGCTCTCAGGAACACCCTCTGGCCACAGGGACAGGAAGCCCCGGCCTCAGTTCCTCCATTGGCAGCTGAGGGTGGTGTCAGTGAAATGTCCTCCCATTCTGCCGTTGCCTGAGTGTTGCTTCAGATACAGCATTCAGTGGAACAGGCTTCTTGCCTGAGTAACTTGACCTGGATCTGAGAAAAACAGCTGTCCTCTGGCCAGTGGGCACAGCCCCCTGCCTGTGGGGTATGTGTGTGTGTGTGGCTGCTCTGTGTGGGCAGGAGGGGCCCTCCAGCTGCCACAGCTGCCCAGCTGCAAGATCCCTCTGGGATCCTGCAGCCACCAGGTGGGGGGGGGCGTTATATGGCCAAAGCCTCCAGGAGTTCTTATCAGGCCCCAAGCTGCTCCGCAGGGAATTAGGCCATCTGGAGAGAGGGTCTGCCAGGGAAATTGCTTCTCATTCACGAAAATGTGGAAGAAGCAGATCCAGGGGATGTCTGTTTTGGTTCTTCTCTTCGAATGACACAGTAATGTGTCAGACTTAATTTAAGAAATACCCTCAGATATTTTTATTTCCTCTTTGCATTGGATTTGCATTGAGCGTTTTTAAAAATGCAAAAAGGCCCTCCTACCTGGGCCTGAGTTTCCCAAGATGTCTAACCCATAGTTAGGTGCAGTTGGGTGCCAAGACTGCCTTTCCCAGACCAGCGGGGAAAGGCCCCCACAGTGTCTGGGACACCCCTACTCAGGGGCAGGCCTCCACGCCACACAGGGGGGAGTGCGTGGGCAGGTGGAGGTGTGGGGCACAGGAAAGCTGGCATACCCTCAGCAGATGCCACGAGGCCCTTCCTGGGACCCCTGCGCCCAGCAAACCCCTAAGGAGTTACGCGTCTGGCAGGAAGTCCATGCCCACATGAGCAGAACAGCTATAAGTGACTGCGCAGCACTGGCTGCAAGGAGAATGGGCTGCAGGGAAGGCTCTCAGAGCAGGAGGAGGAATGCCCAGTGCTGTGTTGTAGGCCAGGGAGCAGCATGCATGGGGCAAGAGGGGCCATTCTGCAAAGTGCAGTGTGCGGCTGGACGGTCACTCAGCGCTCCAGTGGAGTCAAGTCCCAATCACCCAGGGATGACACCTGCTGACCAGGGTTTCCTGGCTCAGCCATGGCCCAGGTGTGGCTGGTGGACAACTGGGAAGCCAGGGCCAGGGTGTGAGGCTGGCAGGTGGGCATGGGGCAAGAGGTTGAACTTGTCACCTCTCTGAGCCAGTTTTCTCATCTGTCAAGTTGAAACAAGTGGGGGCATTGAAGTTGCTGCAGGAAGCTCTTCAAATGCAGAGATTCCTGGGGAAATCGAGTCCCTGGAACCCCCACTAGGAATGTGAGGGGGCAGGTGGGTGCCAGGCACCTTGGGGTTCAGAGAGGTGCAGCAGGACGGGCTGTCCACCAGTCCCCCAGAGGCCTGAGGGTGATCTGTGCCCCCTCAGCTGCCCCATGGGTGTCCCCTGGCCCAGGCCCAGAGGTGACATGGAGGGTGCCTGTTTCTAGACCTCATTGCTGTGGGGCCCCAGATCTCTGTCTGTCTGACCCTGTAGTACCTTGTTCCTTCACTCTCCAGCCAGAGTCAGAAGCTGGGCATCTCAGGCTGCCAGGACCTAGGTGGAGAGGGGAGTGCTGGGGAGGACAGACACTGTGGACAGAGGGACACTCCCTCCTGGACGGGCTGGTGCACCGGGCTGTGAGTGTTTGACCAGACAGGTGTCTAAGCCCACCTCCTCTGATTTCAGACAGGGCTACCAAGGCCAGCAAAGTCCCCTGATCATACCCAAAGCCTCAAAGTGCCTGTAGGATCATACTGGTAGGCAGCATCTAATCCCAAAAAGCATAATCTAAGCAGGTTCAAGCTGTTATCATTATTATTTGAGACAGAGTCTAACTCTTTCACCCTGGGTAGAGTGCTGTGGCATCACAGCTCACAGCAACCTCAAATTCTTGAGCTCAAGTGATCCTCTTGCCTCAGCCTCCCGAGTAGCTGAGACTACAGGTGTGCACTACTACGCCTGGCTAGTTTTTCTATTTTGTTAGTAGAGGTGGGGTCTCACTTTGCTCAGGCTATTCTCGAACTCCTGGGCTCAAGCAATCCACCTGCCCCCGGCTCCCAGAGTGCTGGGATAATAGGCGAGAGCCACTGAACCTGGCCAGATTCAACCTAAAACGGAGTCTGATGACTAAAGGACAGAGGTCCAATTTCTCACAATATTTCTGTCATTGTGCTAAGGCAGATATTCTTGGTTTGTTCAAAAAGAGGAGAGAATTTGTCTTTTGGAGTTGTTGTATAGCGTAAACAAGAAGACTACACCCTAAATAGGATCCCCCCTCCCCCACCCTGGTGGGGGAAGCTGGGCCTCTAAGCCAAGCCCACAGGAATCTGCCTTCTTACCTGGCTAGAGGGTGAGATTACAGCAGCAGCCTGCAGCCCCAGCCCTTCACCTGGCTGCAAGAGGGGCTTGAGGGGCTGGGTGGGTGGTGAGAGGTGATCCAACTTCAGCCTCCCCTAAAGCCTTGCCTCTCACCCCGACCCCATCCCCCTCCACCCCTGCTGGGCAATCCTTCTGTGGGAGATAAGACTATTCCTATAAAGATTAGGGATCTTGACCTGGCAGGAATGTCTGTGACAGGAGATAGGAACACAAATTCACATCAGACTTTTTCCCCCTACAAGTGAGGGCGAATAAAGCTCAAGGAGGTGTCCTGCCAAGCTGCTTGCACGAGACATCAGTTCACCTTAAAATGTCCAGGGGACAGTGTACGCTGTTCATTGCACTCCTGCCTTTGTTTTAACTGGTTGTCAAAAGGTGTTTTAAAGTACTCACTGTTGCATATGGAGTGTGACCACGACCCCAGCCCTATAGCACTAGTGTGAGTGGGGGCCGTGAGTCAGCCTGGCTCCCACCCTCACCCCAGCCAGGCACAGGCCTGAGCAGATGGGCACCCCTGAAACTGTGCAGAAGGAAGACCATCCATCAAGGCCTGTCTTCAGAAGCTGGCAGAAGCACAGTGGCCTTTCTGTTCCATGAGGCCCAGAATAGGTTTGCCTGTTCCTGCCCCTGTGTGCATCTATAAAGGCCAGGCTCAATGGGGGGAGCAGAATGCTGCACCCCAGGCACGCATGGACAGAGGCAAGAGTGCCTCCTGGGCCTGGTTGGGCTGGGGTCAGGGTTCACCTCTGCCTTTTTCTGCAGGGTCAGGCCTGGGAGGTGCTGAGGGCCGTGATCACAGTCCAGTGTGAGGCAAGGCCAGTGGTCAGGGTGCTGCCTTCCTGGGAAACCACTCTTCCCAGGAGAGAGAGGAATAGTGGGAACAGTTTCCAAGTTGGGAGAGCTGGGCAGGGAAGTACAGGGGTGCTTGAAAAGCAAGCAGCACCTGGCTGGAGCTCACCCCTGTATTCCTGCCGAGGGTACCTGTGGACAGCTTGTCCAAGTTGGTCCACAAGGCCTGGCAACTCTCCAGCCCAAATGAAATGAAGTCTGCCTTCTTTTTTTTCTCTAGTCATTATTTATTTATCTGAAAGATGCTTTTATGACAGAAACACAGGGCTACACACAGGCATCTTTAATGAGGGCCATCGGGAGCAGAGAAGGGGACCAGGCCACCCCTCTGGGCCTGCGTGGGAAGCTAACGACCTTGAGTTTGCAGAGCTGAGGCCTGTCTCACAGCATGCTCCCCACCTTTCTCTTGCTTTCTCCTCCCAGGCATTGTAGTGCAGGACAGAGCCTCATTTTATAGGTGAGGGGCCTAAGGGGTTACAGAGGCCCTGGCTTGGAGGCAGCCCCTGGAGGCAGCCCTGCTGGGGGCCCCCCCGCCTTTTCCTGTGTTCGGGTGCTGCTCCCACTCTGAACATAACAACTGCCTGCTGTTGCCATGGTGACTATGTTGTTCCATCCCCCTCCTAAGCTGTGCGTCCCACCTCTCTAAGATGGTCTGCTTGTTTTTGCAGGAGAGAGCCTCTGTCTCCGTGTGTGTGTGTGCACGTGTATATGTGTGCTTGTATATTTGAGAGAGAGATGGACCCTACACACCGTCCTTCCTGCTCTTCCCTGGGCCCAGCAGGCTGGGCCCTGCCTCTTTCCTGGGCCCAGCAGGCGGCCCAGCCCCTTTCCTTTCATTGACTTTGGGCCATTTGCACACACCGTGCAGTGGCCTCATTTGCACACACAATGCAGTGGTCCCATTTGCACACACAATGCAGTGGGCCCCCATTTGCACACACCATGCAGTGGCTCCATTTGCACACACCATGCAGTGGGCCCATCTGCACACACCGTGCAGTGGCTCCATTTGCATACACTATGCAGTGGGCCCATCTGCACACACCGTGCAGTGGCTCCATTTGCATACACCATGTAGTGGGCCCATTTGCACACACCGTGCAGTGGGCCCATTTGCACACACCATGCAGTGGCTCCATTTGCACACACCATGCAGTGGGCCCATTTGCACACACCATGCAGTGGACCCATCTGCACACATCATGCAGTGGCTCTATTTGCACACACCATGCAGGTGGCCCTTTTGCACACATCATGCAGTGGCTCCATTTGCACACACCATGCAGTGGGCCCATTGGGCCCATTTGCACACATCATGCAGTGGCTCCATTTGCACACACCATGTAGTGGGCCCATTTGCACACACCATGCAGTGGGCACTCCTTGCCTCCATCTCCTTGAGAGGTCAAATCCCTGTAGCAGTGCACAGAGTGTGCTGGTCCTGTTTCTTCTCTCTTACAAAGATGGACAGAGTATGATTCATGTAAACCAGCCCTCTAGATAGTCATTTGGGCTGTTTCTAATCTCTGGTGGTCATGAACACATCTATGAAGAATAGCCTTGAACATATATCATTTTGCATGTGTGAGAATATTTGTAGGATAAATTCCTAGAAGTAGGACTATAGGGAAATAAGCATTCCTAGATTTGGTAAACATTGCCAAATTGTTGTACATCAAGATCATTCATTGTATGCCTGGTATGTGCCACTGAACTCAAGATTTTACCCAGATTATTTTATTTCATCTCATTATGGCTCTAAAGTAGGTTATTCATGTTCTCATTTTCCAGATAAGCAAACCACACCCAGGCTCAGAGAAACTCAGAAACTTGCTAAATCACCCTCTGGGCTGAGGGTGGCATGCAGGCCCTCAGTCACTGGCCCTGACTCTGGTCCCAACTCAGGCTCTTTCGTAAGGGCTCATGGGCCCGGTTCTGGGGTATCTGCCCAGGGCTGCTAGTCCCTAGCACCTGTCCCCAATCCCCATTCGTGCTTCATGCCCCAGGGGTCTGTGGACCCACTTTCTTCATGTCAGCCAGGCTCCTCTGGAACCGGCTCCCCATCTCATTCTTCCAGTTCCGCCCCCAGTTTCGGGTGATGTCCTCTGGCCTCTGTTTCTTTTCTCCTCCCAGACAGATCGTGAGTTCTTGAGAGTCATGGCCTGCATCCAGGACTCAGCCTGGTGCTCTCCAAGTGGGGATCCAGTGGGGACAGACAATGAGAGAGGCCAGGCAAACTCCAGGAACACAGGGCACAGCACCAGCAGCATGGCTTCATCTCAACCACAAAGCGGTTAGCATGCAAGGGAGTGCGCCCCTGGGCAACCTCCACCTTCATTTGCATGACAAAAGCCATCTCTGAACGGTTCTGGCAGCCTTGTGGAGAGCTCACAGCCTGGTTCTGGCAGCCTTGTGGAGAGCTCAGAGCCTTCTGAGCAGAGCCCTGGGAATTGTTCCCCAGCACAGGTCGGCCCTGGGCTCTGCAGCTACCCTGTGGACAAAAGCCACATTGTGGTGCCCATGGCAGCTGCCAGCACCTGCTCCCTGCACTGCCACTGCTCCACAGTATGCCTGCTGCCCTTGCTAGGGACACAGCCAAGGTCAGACCCTGAAGCTATGGGCATCACTCAGAACGGGTTGGGGAAACTCGCCTGGTTCCCAAAGGGCCTGTGGAGATGATCTGAGGCTCCGCAGGGGTGAGGGTGAGCACTCCCGGGTCACCAGTGACTAACGGTGACCCTAGATTTTGAAGAGGGAAGAACACTAGGTGTGCCATGCCCATGCTGGAGGTCACAGGTGTGCCATGCCCATGCTGGAGAACTGCACTGTTGGATGCTGTGCTCACAACGGGTGTTTTCTGTACTCTCAGATGGAGAAACAGGCTCAGAGAGGTTTGCTAACTGGCCCAGAGTCACACAGCAGAGCCAGGAGGTTTGAAGAGCTGGGCCCTCATTCCCCTGCCCCTTTCTGAGCACCTCAACCCTCTTCTATCCTCTCTCCCCTTCACTATGGCATCCAGCTGCCTCTGCCCTTGCCAAGCCCCAGGGGTCCCTGCCATCAGCAGGCATCACCTTCCTCCTGGGGAAGCTCCCCAATGGCCTGGGGGGCATGCCCTTCTCAGCCTGATCCCCAGGCCTTTCATGGCCCCACAAACTCCCGTTCACCCAGGGAACTCCTGTGCATACACTATTCTTGGAGCCCCTCCTGAGCTCCGCTGCCTTCGCTTGGGGTGGTCCCAGAGGTGAGCACCCCCAGATGACGGCACTCTGGGTACCTTGCCCAGAAATCTCCCTTCAGTGCCAACAGTCAATCAGTGTTTCTGGGACTAAGTCAACTTCAGGACTGCTTTCCCAAAGGGAATGTCTGACTTACAGGAGAAAAGTCCACCTTGGTGTGTGTCTCCAGCTAACCTTATGGGGCAAGAGCCAAACTGGCCACAGATGTGGAGCACCAGCAGGCTCACGGGGTGAGGCCTTGACAAAATAATCCCAGCTCTCTGGGAGCCCAAGGCAGGTGGATTGCTTGAGCTCAAGAGTTCGAGACCAGCCTGAGCAAGAGTGAGACGCCATCTCTACTAAAAATAGGAAAGCTAGCTGGGTGTGGCTGCCTGTTGTCCCAGCTACTCTGGAGGCTGAGGCAAGAGGATTGCTTGAGCTCAAGAGTTTTAGGTTGCTGTGAGCTATGATAACACCATGGCACTCTACTCAGAACAACTGAGACTTTGTCTCAAGAAAAAAAAAAAAAAGACACGAATGGAGGAGGGAAAGCTGGGGCAGGTGCATCCCCTCAGGACAGGGAGTGGGGGCAAGGACTGATCAGAGTTGGTCACTTCGATCACTCTGCAGCTGGAAGGCCATGCACCACCCCTGGACCTCAAAGCACAGCCTGCTCCTGAGGGACACAGCCTTCCTGCAGAGACCCAGAAGGGTGAGATCACAGGGAGTGAGTGCTGCCTCCACCTCACTCCCTGTGATCTCCTGTTTGGACACCTCATGGTCCAAAACCAACCAGAAGGAGGTCCAGGGAGCCCAGGAGATTGTGGTGTCGAGAAGAATACAGAGTCCTTCAAGGAACCCAGAAGCAAAGCTCCCAAGAGAAAATTTGAGCCCAGATCAGAGTGACACCATATCAAGAAGGCAGGGCCAGCAGAAAGAGGAGAACACAGGAGGTGCGGGAGGGACCCCAAAGAGAGGCTACAGGTGCGCCAGCCTGCAGGGGAACTGAGCCTTTGCCCATCCCCCACCACCTAGAATCAATCGGTCCTTCTCAATGTAGACAGCAGCACTGCAGTGGGGGAAGGTGGGACCAGAGGGTCCAGGGGACGCCCCATCCCGCCTGTGCGAGGCTCCTTGGGGTTGGGGCTGCCTTGGTCAAGCTCACAATGAACTTGAAAAACCCTCTGCAAACAGTGTCTTAGGATGAGAGCCCCAACTGTTCAGAGCTGTTGGCTGGGTTTTGGCCCTTGCAGCCAGCACGAAGGCAGGGAAACCCATGGCATCTTTGCTGGGGCTCAGTTCTGTTTCTGCAGAGGCAGACAAAGACAGCAGAGAGGTGATGAAACTGTTGCTCCTTACAGTTCCCTGTGGGGGGTCGGAGGGTCCACGCCCACCTGCTAAGGGGGGCAAGCTCCATAAAAAGCCGTAAGGCAGGGTATGTTTGGGGATGAGTGCAGCATTCTGGGGACAGAAATCTCAGTTCTGTTGATAAAGAAGAGATGTTTGGCTAGATAAGAGATTTGGAGGCCCCTGGGACATTTTAAACATGGTCTGCATATTGCATAATATTCATAAATTAAGGATAAAGTTCTTAGGTAGCTATCAAAGAGCAAGTCCTTGTTTTTGCAAGGACAAAAAACACATAGTAGTGAGTTGTTGTGGTGTCAGTGATTTACTTTCAAACATTTCAGAAAAAGTATAGAGATGTAGACAGATAGATGGGAAGAGAAATAAAAATGGTCAAAACTAAAGAGCTGGAAAGTCTCCTTAGAGGGGACTCTGATACTATTCTTTCTCGCCTTCATGGTTGAAAACATTCGGAATAAATGCTGGAGAGTAAAGCAGGAGTTGTTTGGCCCCTGCTGCAGCCCCTGAGTTTTAGGGTGTACTGATAGCCCTGCTCACATCCTGCCCTCCCAGCCTTTCTGCAACCACAGCGCCCATCTCCTTGCAGAGCTCCCCCACCCCCCACTGACTCCACACCGAAAGAGGCGTGTATCCTGGGGCAGCCTCTAGAGAGGCAGGGGGCTGCTCCCTACCTGGGGAGTTGTTTGGGGTAGTTCAGCTGGAGTTCCCACCCAGCACCCGCACCTACATGTGCCCCTCCTGCATGCTTCTCACCATGCTCCCCCCACCCCAGCAGGCTGGATCCCAGGTCTTCACCTGGGCAGCTTGCTCTGCTGACCAGAGTGGCCTGGGTGTTACCCAGAGGGTCCACAGAGGACGGGGAAGTTTAGCCTCATGAGGTTGCTGGAAGAGCGAGCCCTGTGGGAGAAGACAGGAGTCGCTTTTGCAGCAGAAGAAAGGATGGAAGCCGGGGGGG
>CAUYON010211689.1:0-37640 GCA_963573935.1 Arctocebus calabarensis
CCAGCTACTAGGGAGGCTGAGGCAAGAGAATCGCTTAAGCCCAAGAGCTGGAGGTTGCTGTGAGCAGTGTGACGCCACGGCACTCTACCCAGGGCGATAAAGTGAGACTCTGTCTCTACAAAAAAAAAAAAAAGAGAGAGAAATTAATAGCTAATTAACATATGAGACAATACTGCCCATCACTGATCATCAAGAAAATGCAAATTAAACAGAAAATGAGATGTCACTTAATTCCAGTGAGAATAGCTTTTATCAAAAAGTCCCCAAACCATACATACTGGTGAGAATGCAGAGAATAAAGAACACTTATACACTGTTGCTGGGACTGCAAACTAGTACAACTTCTATGGGAGTTGCAATTCCCTAATATAGCAATTCCTCAAAGAAATGAAAATAGACCTACTATTTAACTATTTGATCCAGTAATCCCATTACTGGTATTTCCCAAAATCAAAAAAAAAAAAAAAAAAGAAAGAAAGAAAGAAAAGAGAAGAAAAGAAAAATTTCATTGTATCAAAATCAAAAAGACACTTGCACCCAAATGATTACTGCAGTACAAGTCACAATCACAAAGATGTGGAATCACCACAAGTGTCCATCAATTTTTGAGTGATTTAATAAAATACGGTATGTGTATGCCATGGAATCCTACTCAGCCATAAAAACAGTGAATGAATGCCATTGCAGTAACTTTGATGGAGTTGGAGACTATTCTCCTAAGTGAAATATAGCAAGAATGGAAAAATAAACACCACATGGAGTCAGTAGCAAGGTGGAACTTACTGATCAGTGCTCACGTGCACAGACAGAAATAAAAATAAATGGACTTGAACTAGGTGGGAGAAGATCAAGGAGACAGGTGAAATTATGCTGCATGGGTACAATGTATACTAATGACATGGTGGGCAAACTAACGTTGACTCAAGTGTTGCAAAAGCTTAACCAAAACATTTGTATCCATGTAGTATTCTGAAGTTACAAAACAAACAAACAAGCAAACCAAAAAGCAGCATCATAGGTGGAAAGTGAAGCCTGGTGTGGGTTGTTGTTATTGTTGTTTAACAGCTGATGCAAGCATTCTGGTGACCATACTATACTGCATAAGTTACTCTGAACACATTATTATTTTTTCGATGCTTTTGTATGTCAAATTTATGTCAATTTTATACAAGGAAGTACTTGTGTGTGAATAAGTGTGAGGAAATGATTGCTTATCAGTAGCACACAAATTCAATCAGGAATAATGGTAATGTCAAAAATACACAGATAGTTCACACAGTGGCTGAGAATATCTAGTGTCTGACGATCCTAGGTACATAAACTCTATTTCTTACAAAAAACAAAATTACATTACATTAAAATATTGTATAAGATTACCTCCAGGCTATGTCTGTAATGTGCATATAAAACATAAAATAATTGTCTGTTTATGTATACATAAATATTTTAAAATTTTTCAAGAATTCAAAAAATCCAATGCAAATCTGATTCTAAGCATTTCAGATAAGGAATATTTTGGCTTTTTGTAAAATTGCCAATTAAGGGACATAATAAAAGCTGACAGAAGCATAAAAACGTTATTTCACCAAGGCTAATAAACTAACAAAATAAGAAAATCAAGGTATTACTGTGCTAATCTTTGGTTGTGCCATTATTGGATTCTCAGGAGTGTTTAGCAATATGTGCAAGAAATTTCTTCTGTAGTACTTTTGAGATACCCTCAGTCCAGTATGATGGAGCTAACATAGGAGACAGGCAGGACAACTGTCAAAAGGAAGTGTTAGGTATTGTTTGCTTCTGTGTCACCAATCTTTAATTTTACAAAAGTAGAAAAATGGAAAAAGTGCACATGCAGACATCTTTTGGGCTTAATGCATTGCCAAAAGGTGAAAAGTGGTTGGTTATTGCTAATTTTGTCAAAAGGTAAAAACATCTTACTACATTAGGTGTTATTTACTATGTATTTATATTTAGCTCACATTCCAGTTTTTGTCCTAACTTAATGTATATATGGATGTCAGAATCTGCACACACAGACTGAACATATTGAAGATTGATAGATAGATCACTGGATCCTAGAAATGTAATATTTAAAAGGAAAGTAAAATTAAGATTTATTGTGATCAATGCCAATTGACATAATAGAGATTACATACTTTAAAAAATAATTTCCATAATACTTATGAGCTATTATTATTCCCCCCTTAGGGAGAAAGACCTGATTCAGTTTTATGAAGCAAGAAAAACTTGCCAGGAAGTGGTTAAGTTTTATTTACAGTAAAATTGGTATTTTCTCTAGAGGCAACAATTCTTCTAACATATTATAATATAGTAAGTTGGGAAAATCAAAAACTGTTAGGAGGTGATAAGAGTCCTGTGCTGAAACCAAATCCCATAACTTATTAATTTGTTTTCCCACATTTGCCTGTGTTTTCTGAACCAATTTTCTTATCTGAAAAAAGAGATATGTTAATACTAACCTTGGAAAAGTGATTCTATGTTCCACACAATGTTATCATTGGAGGAACAAAAAACACAATAGCTTCATGTAGCAGATTAAAAATGAAATGATAGCCATTGTTTAATTATTTTATATTATTAATGTACACCTCTTACTTATAGTTAGGTTTTTTCCACAGGAAAAAAAATGCAAGTTTTAATAAAAATTTTTTTCATCAATGCCCTTAATGAATGTTCTAAAAGGTTATTTTTAACTTTTATAAATATGTAGCTATTTTATTCTATGTTTTATTAAGAATTAGTTAAAATCATGCATATATATTGATACCTTTCTTTTTGGTAATGTTGCTGCGAGAATCGGGACTGAAGACCCCATTCTTTTCAAAGGAAAGCACCCCCAGAAAAGAGGACAACTAAAAAAGCAAGCTGAGTGAGTCAGAACAAAGAAAAGTCAGCTAGTTTATGTTTCAGCTAGCCATTGCTAGCAAGCTTCTTGACTTTTCTGAAATTCTAGCCTGTTGGAGATACAGCTTACAAATGCCCTGCTGGGTCTGTGAGCACTTGGAGGAGAGTAATGGTTATGGAAGAGCTGTGACAAGTCCTAGTAAAAGATACATCTTCTAGGGTGTTTCCTGCTCATTAAACAGGCAAAGCAGATACCCACTGTGGAGATTTGCGTTTGCCAGGGGCAGAGACCAAGGGAGTAGCTGGAGCTCGGAAATATGGGCAGAAGAGCTTATAGCCCTTATAGCAGAGGACAGTCGTCTGTGGTGGGGATGGGAGGAAAATGCCTCCCTCCCACCGATCCCTTAGAGGAGATTAACACTCCTGGAAGGAGCAAAGCTTAACACTTCCCTAGAAATCTGTGTGTGTGGCCTCAAGCAGGAGGCTCTCCCAATACAAGGTTCAGCTTTCAGATTATCGAAGGCCACCCTTAAGGTTAGTAATAATAGTAATAGCTCCCACTTCTAATTCTACTCTGTCTGTGGTCTTTCTTTACCCTCACTTCTAACTCTGCATTTCTTCAGTCGATCCCTGATAGTTTCCACAGGTCTCAGTGGACACTGTTCTTGGGATGGGAGCCCAACAAACATAAATCATAATAAAAAAAGTAAATATAGAATTAAAATAGGATTTTATGGCTTAAACACAGTTCAAATTATTTATCTTTTTTTTATTGGTACTGCTAGAAATCTAATAGGTTCAACTCAACTACATAAACACACGTTCAAATTTTTATTAATTTTCAACTAAATATTATATTCAATTTAATGTTAAAGCGGTAAATTTTTAATACTCCCACAAGCCATGTATGAGCATTATGGTCAAAAAATTCCAAATCTTTCCTGGTAGACACAGATGACAGCTGAACTGACCAAAAGCTTATATATGGTAACAAATGTACTTTGCATTAAAGGGATTACCAAGCTGAATGGCAAAATGTTTCTGTGGAAGCCTTTATCTGATCAAGGTAAATGTATCCTATTTTTGACCACATATTACAAATAAGGCAATTTGTAAGGCAATTTGACGTTTTATAACTTTCATTGGTTTGTATAGGCTCATGAGAGCCATGATAGGTGAAACTCAGGTGTACCCTGTCTCTCAAAGAAATGACTGAATAAAGAAGAAAAAAAAAAAATCCTGCTGTCATTCAACCCCTATAATTCACTGCAATTCAGTGCCTTTGATTATGTCACTTCAATTTGAGGTAAAAGCCAATTTGACTACATTACCATAGACAGAGTAATAAAAAGCACAGCTTTAATCAAGTTTCCAAATTTTTTTTAAAAAGGAAAGCTGTTAGTTTCAATTTCTAAAAAGACTTTTAGAAACTCACATAATTTAATTAGGCCATGATTTTTACAGAGAAAACAAGATGCTTTCATTTTTCTATAAAAGAATAACAAAATACTTCTATAAATTCATTACTAATTGTACAGATTGGGGCAGATTAAAGACTTGGATTAGAAAGGAAAGATAATATGGTAAGATCAAAGGTGACAAGCAAAAAAGGTCATAGAATAGGAAAGGTACTAAAGATTTAAGGAGCATATCCTAGCTATGATAGAAATTAGGGAATATATTTGAGGAAAATATATTGCAGATTCAACAGGATTTGGAGAATAACCTCAGAAGAGGGTTTGATGGTGGTAGATTATGGAATTGGGCATGGTTTAGAGATTTGTAGGATCCATTGTGGGACATGTTTACCTAAAGAAACTCAATAGATAATTATTAAATCTTGTACTTCACTCATTCTCATGAATTAATAGTTTTTTATACCTTATTGCCTCAGTCTTTTCATTTCACACCTCTCCATCTTTTCCTCACCATCCAACACAGATATCATGTATCTTGCATGATGTGTTCCTCAGATGGATTAGTTACCCCCCTTTTTGCTGATACAAGACATTTTCCAACTACTGGTTGCTGAATTTACATTGATTCCTAGTCTAATAGTCCTCTTTTGGGAAGGATCAATATGCATTTTATCCATTTGTGAGTAGAAATTTTTTTATAGAGTCCCATATGTAAAAGTTATTATTTGAAATGTTTGTTTTAATACATGATTAAATTAGTAAGTAAAATGCTTTTACTTTGGTGAATTTTAGTTTGTGCTGTCAAAGTTATTACCACACGTATTCAACTGGTAATATTTCACAGTGAAATTATAAGGAAAATCCATCATGATTGAGCAATAAAGACATCTTAACTTTTTAATTTTTAAATTTTTTCTGATTAAAAATATTATTTTATTTTTTACATTATTATTGGTAAATTTTAATTTTTTGGAGAAAATTACTATTAATTTTAATGCATATATAGAGTCATTTAGCAACCAAAATTAAAAAAAAATTAAGATGCAGAATAGTTGGAAACTCCAAAACTTCCTCCAGATCACTTTGTGATCATATCCCCCTCCCACTTTTATTCCCTGGAAATTACTAATTTGTCCTTCCTTACTCTAATTTGGTTTGCTGTCTAGAATTTTATGCAAATGAAGCAAAATATTCTATAATGTTTTCAGCTTTGCTTCTTGTCCTCAGCATAATGTATCAACAATGGGTCTTTATTACTGATGGGTGTAGTTCATTGCATGGATATGCACGTTTTTACTCCTTTCTCCACTAAAAGATGTTTGGATGCTTTCAACGTCCATGTATCACTGGAAGACCTGTGATAAACACTCCTGTCCAAGCTGTGTGTGTTTCATCACTCTTAATCACGGGACTTTTTTTATTCTTTTGTGTGATGTCTTATTTTTGAGTCATAACTCTTTTTAAAGACCTGAAATTGTTCTTCTGGCACTGGTTATTTGTAAAATTATTATTTTTTGTTTATATCTGCTGCATGTAGATAATACCTAAAGGTTAAATACTTTGTTTTGTGTACCACCGTATCACTGATGGTTGAGAAAAGGCCTGGAACTGATGGAGTACTCAGCAAATCTTTACCATATAAATGAATATGACAGAGAGAGAGAGAGAGAGAGAGAGAGAGAGAGAGAAACACTAGAGCAAGAGAGTGCACAAGAGAGAGACAGCAAACTGATAGAAGAGAAAAAGAGAGAGATACGTCAATGTCATCATAGCAGGCAAGAGCTACTATAGACAGTGTACTCTAGGTTTCTAGGAAAAAATTAAATTGTAGCTTTATTTTAAAGTAAATATTCACTGATGTCAAAAGATACCAAATATACAGAAGAGTAGCTGGGAGTTTAGGATTCAAGTAAAAGTAGATCAGCATAACTGAAAAGAAGAATTTATCTGCCTAAGTTTTGAGACACTAAGAACACAAAACAGCAGCCTACACATATCAAAATTTAGCTGTTGAACAATGATTTTCACTTCTATTCCCATATTTCTCACGTCATTAACATGAGTGTGTTCATATACATTATACAATGTATATAATATGCAGGATAGTTTAGGACTATCAAATTATTGTCCAATTAACACAGCAGGAAAATGGGGCGGGAATGTCATTGTTTTTACATCAAAAAGGTAAGAATTTATTTGAACAGTAATAATAACAAGGTATTCCAATGATTTTTTAAAAATAGTGATTATTCTCTATTTTTAGAGGAAACAAATAAGCGTGAAGATTTTTAAATAATTCCACAATTAAAGAAGGTATTTTAAAATGATATCTAAGTCATGTGTATTGCTATGGTGTTTCAGAACTAGTTAGATTTATTGTCTATCTAAGTAACCCAAAGCAGGAAAGTGTTTCAGGGGTTCATCACTACTCAGCAGCTTCCTGCTAACTTTGTTCTAATTTTTTAAAAAAAATAATTGTTTGCTAAATTGTGGGATACATGAAAAATGGTTTTAATTAAATTAGTTTTAAGAAATCAGAAAAGAGCATGCTTTTTAATTTCATCAAGATCTAAGTTTAATTTTCTACCCAGTCAAAAAAATATGTTAATTAGGCAAAATTTTTTCCCCCTTGGAAATACAATTTAAAGAACAGTATCTATTGCCTGTGGTTCATTGTTTTCCCAGATTTAACATCAGGATGTGCTCTTAGTTTTAAACTCCTTTGGCCCCCTTGGATCAGGTACAAATCTTTTTCAGTATCATCATTACTGCATCTTCAGGTATTTATCCGAAGCTTACTGAAAATTCAAATATAGCAATGCAAATGTAATTGAAATATCCATGACATTCAAGTAGGTAGATGGGTCATTCTCATCCATGAATTATCATAATGGGTTGATAGGCTATCTTTCTCAGGAAACACATTTTCTTTTTAGCATGATAATGACAATCATAGTGGAAATTTCAGGCCTTCTGCATTTCACCACTAACACAACCTGGTATGAGCGAAATGTTATTGGGAGAAAAAAATAGCTTATGAGCTCTCAGCAATCAATCAATAAGCATTTATAACTATTAGCAATCAATCAATAAGCATGTATAACTATTATCATTTGCTTATCACTCTGTATCTTGCTGTAGTGGAGAGAAAATCTAAGCTGTACTTCCTCTCCTGAAGGCAACTTCAATTTAGTGCTATTTATTATACCACAGCAATTGAATGAGCAAAATTATTCAGCTGAAATCTTTCTGTTTAAGATTCTCAATGAATGTTCTTGGATGCCATCAGTTTTAATTTAGTTACTTCTCAAGAAGTGCTAGTCAATCTAGTATTCTAATCATCATCTCTTATTCAGATCATTTTTAAAATATATCAATGAATTTCACCTTCCTTTAATATGCCCAACTCTATTTGCATATTTAATATCTTTCACTTATTCCATAGATGTATTTATTAATCACCTATTTACATGCACCTCTCTGAGCTCAAGGACAATCTCTTTCCCAATTTTTACAGCTCGGCACCTTAGAATAGTCTTTGATTCCTAATCATTGAAATCTGCTCATTTAAATTATTTCTATAAGCTCCTTGACAACTAGTTTTCATTACTGGTTATTACTTAACTAAAAATTTACTCTCAGGATTTACTCTCTCTAGAGTTTCAGATAACTTAAAAAAATTTTAACTCCCCTTAATTTTTCTATTTTCAGAAAATATACATGAAACATGCTACTTCCTAGAGTTATCTGATTTTCATCTATAATTTCAATTTGTCAAAAAAATCTGCCTGATATTCTCTATACATGATTTTCATCAAAATAGCTTTTACGTGGCTGAGTAGACACACTCTCTCCCTCCTAAATGTGTTTAGCTCTACTTTTGACAGCTTCACGGCAAAATAAGACAACACAACCTCCTTCGTTTATTTCATTACTCTGTATGTCTGACTTTATTATTTATTTGCGTGTTTATCTATTGCCAAAACTATTGCAAAATTCTGCATATCTTTTTCATTTACTTTGCACTTTACTAACAACTCCTGTTCTTTTTTTTTCCTAATCACTCTCAATTTTAAGATTTTAGTGCTAAAATAATTTGGTTGTGGAAGAGATATAGAAAAATAAATGCCTACAAAGGTATTTTGGGGTGAAGAAAATATTTTGTTTGGAAGAATTACTAAATTGTTTTGGTAGAATTTACTTCAGTGCAGTTTATTTTATTTATTTATTTAATTATTTATCTATTTATTGACAAAGAATTTCAAGCTGTCACCCTCAGTAGAGTGATAAGGTGTCACAGCTCACAGCAACCTCAAACTCCTGGGCTCAAGTGATTCTCTTGCCTCAACCTCCAATGTAGCTGGGACTACAAGTGCCCACTATGATACCCACCTATTTTTTTGTTGCAGTTGTGATTGTTTAGCTGGCCTGAGTTGGATTTGAACCTGCCAGCCTGAGTGTATGTGGCCGGTGCTTATTGAGATCATTAGAACTTCAGTGATTCCGTCTCTTTAGTAAATAGATTTCTCCTTTCACCCGTGAATCCATTAGCAAAAAAAAAGAAAGAATAATTTTTCTTTTCTCTTTTCAAGACACTGTGTTTAGGCAGTCGCGTTTGATTTAATACTGTCTTTGTCCCAGAATGCAGTGTTAAATTTTGTGTTGTATGGTTTGTGGGAGCAACAGAGAATGGGGGTGGATTAAAGTGGGTTATCACAAGTGCTGAGCCAATTGGATCAATAGTGATCTGATGTCAAAGGTGTAGGATGGCATTAGAAATCGAGTTGGCCCTCCTGAACTGGGACCACTAAGGATTATAGAAGTAAGTAGCTTGTAACATAACCTCCTTCTTTTATTTCATTACTTATATAACCTAAAAATCTAATCTTACTTACTTATATAATCTAAAACAATGGCATAGGTATGTCTTTGGAGAGACGAAAGTGGAACATTTAGCACTTCTATCTTGAGATTCTAAGCAATCGAATAAAGAGTACACGACACAATATACATTGTGATGGATAACGGGTGCTATCACATTGCTCTGTAATTTGAAGGAATCTAAAGAATAAGGAGAAACTTGTATGTTTAGCTATTAGGCCTATATTCCTGTGTGAAGTAATTGTTCAAGTCATACATTATGTACCTACATGCGCGCGCACAGACATACAGAGACACACACAGAGAGCACAGAGGGCGATTTGCATGTATTTATCTTACTTTAAATTGTGATTACTAATATTTTGTCACTGTAAATAAATATCTTCTCTCAGTCGTGGCTTGTCTTTTTTTTTTTTTTTTTTTGGCCGGGGCTGGGTTTGAACCCGCCACCTCCGGCATATGGGGCTAACGCCCTATTCCTTTGAGTCAGCGCAGCCCTTTTTAATTTTCTTAATGGTTTCTTTTGATGACCAGAATTTTTTTGATTTAATTAGATCCAAATATTTCATTATTTTCTTTTAGGTTTAATCCTTATTGTGTCCTGGTTAAGAAATCTTTGCCTCTCTCCACAAAGTGAAGATTTTCTCGTAAATTTTCATGGAGAAGCTTTATAAGTTTGCTTCTATATTTAATTTAATGAATGTTCCTAAATTATTATTTATGGTACGTTGTTAAAATTCAAGTTTATGTCTAATATGAATATCAAATTTCTCTCGCACAACCTTTACAAATAAGCCATCATTTGATATGATATATAGAAGTGAGTCTATTTCTAGACTATTTTGTTCCAGTAATGTTTATTCAATTTTTGCCTAATACTACATTGTCTAAAATGTTCCAGCTTTACAGTCTTTAAATACAGCGCTACGTGTTCTCCAACTTCGGTCTTTTTCAAGATTGACTTTGCTCTTTTACTCCCTCTGCTTGAAATTTCCACAAAAAACAAAAATACACCCAGACAGACTTTTAAAAACCAAAAGTTTCAGCAACATAAAATACCACCATAGCAGACAAAACTGCTCACTTAGTGTGAAGTTAGTAATTAGTTTTGATACAGGACGAGGGCGCCCCAGCTTGGTCAGCGCGTCCACAGGGAGGACCTGCCGCGCCTTCTGCATCTCCGCCCGGGGTGTTGGTGCAGCCGCAGAGGGGACGCAGAGCTGCGGAACCAAGGACCGCAGAGAGGGCGAGCTCAGCGGAAGCCCGAGGATCCCCAGTTAGCTGAGGGAAGACCAGGGCACAGCCCGCGCTACTGCTGTGCTAAAACCCAGTACCATCCTTGGACCTGGAGAGCCCTTCTCCGGCTGCACTACTCCCCTGTGAACATTTCACTGTCCCAAGAGTAATACAAGGTTCCCCTACTCAGGGCTGAACAGGGACTCCTCTTTCCTAGGCCTGAACAATTTCATGAATGGACTGTATCCATTCCTTAATGCGTTCATTCACCCTACCCCTAGAAGAAGGAACGGTATCCATTTATTGATACACGCATAATCTTACCCCAGCAGAAGGAACTGTATCCACTCGTTTGTTACAAAGTCTTGGCCAAATGAAACAGCAAAGGACTCACGCTATTATAGAGAAACAACCCCTAATCAAAGAACCCAGGCAGAGAGATTTTCTGACTTAAGTCTTTCCATCTGCCAGGAGTTTTGGTGCTTTCTCTGTACTCTTTTCTCTAAAACAATCCTGTCTTACAAACTCTGATCTGTGGTCCGTGGATTTGTTTTTCCAATCCCTGAGTCCAAGGACTTACTGTAGAAGAGATTCCGGTAACAGTTTCATTTAGGAAGACAATAAATAACTTTTCAAATTGACTTAAGGAAAGGGAGACTGAGAGGGTTATAGAAGAAGGAACACAAAAAGTTAAATTAGAAAAAGATCAATAATCCACAGATTTTAATGCAAGAATTTTAAGAAAAAAAGGAGACAGGAAAATATCTAGAAAATATAATTACAAGTAAAAATCAGTTTCAAATAAGATGAGAGCATGAATATGTATTGAAGCTACTCACAATGTATAATAGGTGTCAAACTATATTAATACTACAGATGTTCAAAAATAATATTTTAAATTTGTAATTAAGGTTGCAGGGATAAGATGATATAAAAAATAAAAACAAGAGTAAAAATAGAATAAAGAAGCAAAAAAGAAATATGAAAAAAGTTATTTCATTCTATAAAAAACATTGAGGTTTGTAATACATATTACAAAGATATAAGAATCATTACTTTATACAAATGGAATTCAGATAATGCTATAAATATTTTTTTCACTATCTTTTAGAAGTAGGTAAATTAATAGTACACTCCTATTTGAAGTATAATGAATTTTCAAGTGTAGTCAAACAAGAGATTAGATATTATTTAATTAAATTAATGAAGTATTTATTCTAGAAAAACAAAAAAAAAGTTAACCAAACACTACAGGACCATGGGAATCTAAAATAAAAGTTTATAATGTGTAGAGTGGAATAAATAATTTGAATAAAGATATTTTAAGTGGAAGCTAGGAATTAAAATTAAAGCTTCTTAAAATTTATTTAAAGTATTAAAGCAAACTGAATATGCACAGAAATATGTGTTTATATAAGCACTGCAAAAGGACATAAATATTCATTAACAGAAAGTGTTGAGGCATCGTTCTGTACTTAGATTATGCTTATTCAATCTCACTATGCTTCTAATTATTCTTCATTTAACTACTTGAGTCTCAGAGGTTTTCTGATATAAAGAAAAAAATGCAGCTTGAGGCAAAAACGGAATGCTCAAATGCCTTCTAATTCATACACCTGGATATACTTTATACTTTCTCAACTCATTGAGCACTTCTGCGAATTCCCACGGTATCAGGGATATAAGAGGTGAAAAACTAACCTCACTTTTATGCCAGGCATCCTCTTCAAGGGAACATTAGGACCTTGAAAATGATATCCTTCAATTCTTCATTTATCATACTCACCAAAATCTTAAAGTAATGTTATGCTATTTGCCATATAAACACAACACACCTTTTTTTGTATAGTCTCAGAGTAAAATCACAAACTTTACCCATAAAGACACCATTATATTAAGAACTGTGGCTGAGAAGAGCTCTTAGTATTTGCTTACTTAAAAAATCTAATAATATGAACATTAATTATCTATATAATATCATTATATTTAAAAAAGATCATTTCTCAAATCATTTTTTTCTCCAAACTATTTATTGTCAAATAAAATTATGCTCCATGACTTTACAAGAAAAGCAGAGATGTATTCAACACATCAGCTCAGAGGGTTGTCACTGCTTATAAATGAATACTGACATAAAATCAACGGACGTTGGCCTGTCCGTGTCTTGCTTGTCAATGCTTCGAGGTTTTCCTATAACTTTTCTAAAGCTCTTGTGTCCCCTCTCTTATGCTTTTGTAATTCCACACATTTTTATTTAATAAAAAAATGGAATTAGGGAAACATTATTTTTTTTTCTGTTTATGTCTGTGGAATATAAATACATATATTTATATATATATATTTTAATTTTTTTGGTGTGATTCTGTTTTCCAGAAGACCAGAGTTTCTAAAAGGTGCAATCATCACTCCTGTGTGGGAAGGTAGTGAACACTTTTGCTCACTATAGTGATAGTAAGGAAAGAGAAAGATAAATGTTGACATCATAGGAAATATTGCTTTGATTGTTTAATTCTAGTCATATATAGGTGACATTAAAAGTAATTTCACTGTATAACTTCCTAAATTTTAGTTGTAATGAAGATTTCAAGGTAAATTTTGAATTAGTTCGTTTCCCAGAAAATAAGTTGAGAAAATTATTGAAAGTTTTAAGTATATTTTTTGCATGTGTCATTGTGTCTAGAGTTATTGAATATTTTAAGAATATTAAGAGGGAAATTTCAAACATGTTTCAATAATTAAAATAAGATATTTTTGACCTAGAATATGATAAGTTTTTTGTGGGAGTACTCACGTAACAGGGAAAAAATATATCATTAAAATATAGGAGATGCAAACATTATGGTCAATACCTTCTAAATCTCATGGATTTACAATTGCCTTGTGGAATAAATGAGGAGAATAAAAGTGTTGACACAGCTTGATGAGTTGATATTTTTCAATGCTTACTTTAACAGAGTGCCTGATGCAAGCTATTTGGCAATTTTGCCAACTTTCTAATTTATGAACTCTCACTTGAATTAAACTTTCTACCAACCTCTGGCTTCTTGCATGGGGAGACATATTATAAAAACTGAATTAAGTTGATGCAAACACATTCTAACTAAACAGCTTTCTTTCTAAGTTTGCTGCAGTAAAGAGAAAGTAAATTTTCTAGCAGCAAAATAGAAACTATTATCTAAAGTAAATAGTTAATTATTAATAATAGTTAACTCGTTACTTTATAGCTATATTCACTATTTCTGTCTTTTAAAATATTTTGCCTTATAATACAGAATTACAATTCGAAGCCAACATTAAATGTTTATATTCTAAGAGGTCATGTTTATAACATCACAATACTGAAAGATATTAGTTTACATTCATAGATGAAGACATTGGGAGAATACACAATTCTTCGATCAGCTAACACTAATGAAAAAAATTTTTTCGAATGTTAAGCTTTTTATTCCCAAATCTGCACTGTGAATTCAGATACATGTCCCAGCACCATCAATGTAGTTTTCATTAACCCAACGGTGTTCCTTTCTCTCGGTTTCTTTACCATCTGGCACACTTTTTCAAGGTGACTCATTAACGTATAAATTGTATTTTACCAACACTTGAGCATGACACAAAGCTTTTCTAAGAAAATATGCATTAACAAGAAGCACATATTTTCTTAAATAAGTAATTCTCTAAAGACTTATTTGGACTAGAATTCTTAGCATTTGATATACTTAACCTAAATTCTAAGTAACTTAACCAGTTGTGACAAACACACACACACAAATATGCAGGCATGGAAAAAGTACATTTTACAGAGAATTAATTGGATAAATAAGGAAAACTTGAAGAAATTTCAGAGAACTGATTAGAAGGTCAGAAGACAAATATCCTTTTTAATATAAGCAAACTCTTTTAGACTCAAAACTGAAAATGGGCTTTTATCCCTGAAGAAACTGTACATATGTCCTGATATTTGCATAAACATGTTATAGTGATGAACTAAGGGAGGCATTCTGGAAACTGATTGATTCAGGAAGAATATGAAATAACTATGCTTATTTATATTATTATTCTCACTTATATATTCATACAATAATTAAATAAGGAATACTGTATTTTGAAGTCAAATGGAGATGTTAAAATTCAAATAAAATAAAAAATAAGTAAATAGAATAGGTAAGCAACACACATTTGTTAGTAGAGGAATAAACACTGAAAAGGAGTCAGAAAACACATATTTTAGAACTGGTCTAACTACTCTCTAACACTAATGTATCTCAATGTCATAGGTACACACAATAAATATCATGCAATTCTAACTTGCTGTCAACTTGAATTAACTGGGTAGATGAAAAAAATCATGATAATAACTTAATTTTTAAGAGCTCCTTATATATCAAACATCATACTAAAGGATTTTCCTATATTAGTATGTTTCCTCTTCACAATCATTGAGAAATTTATTATTTTATTTTCCATTGAAAAAATAAGGAGTGTAAGACTTAGAGTGATTTAAATACATTTCCCAACATCACAAAATTGCTAACTTAGTACGGGCTATGTCTTAGCCCAAAATAAAAATTAAATTTCACCGTAGTTATAATTTTAAAATGTTTATAAGAAATATCATATTATTCACCATTATATTGTCTCTATCAACTTTTCTTTTACAAAATAAAAATTACCAAATACGTTGACACTGCAAGTTATTTAATCCATTCTGAAAATTAAAAAGGGATTTAATATTTCTGAGTGCTCTATTGGCTAAATGGAATATATTTAATTACTGATTCTTAAGTGTAAGGCATCAATAAGCTGACAGATGACACTTTTAAGAGAAATAGAATACATTTAAAATATAAATTAAGAAACAAAGCAGGGCTTCTAATGTGGACTCAATGCAAGAACAGACATTCAGAGACTGGCTCTGGCTCTGCCAATAGCAGTCTCAAGAGCTCCTTATATAAAGGTATCTGTTATTCTAGGGCTCATCCATCTCTATAATCAGTCAAAAATTCTATAATAAGGACTTACAATGTGCCAAGAACTGGGAATAAAGTAACGCAGCAGAGCCTTTAAATACATAGATGATGTTTACAGTCATTGAGCTGAGTAAGATAACTTAGGATGTGAGAGTAGAAAAAACAGAGGAAAGGTAGAAAGTCTATCTTAGACATTAAAGAGATTTGATGTCCATAAAATGAGGGAGAATAAGCAAAGGGAAGTGAGAAGTGGCTAGTGGTACAATGTAAGCCAACATGGAATATGGTGTGCGGCTTGAGGAAATCAATGTTCTAGCAAATGCAGAGAGATCGCAGCAGCGAAGTGATTCTGTTAAGTCATTTAAAGATGAACTGATAATTGACCACTGGATTTGGGTGAGTGACGATGACAACACGGTGCGATATTTCTTTAGAATGGAAGTAGCAATGTCAGATTGCAGTTGGCTGGAGAGAGAATGGGAACAGGAGATCAGAAAACAAGCACAGTTACATTTTCAGTGAGTTTTGTTGTAAAGCAGAACAGTCAAATGAGGCAATAGAAGGGAGAATCGGGGGGAAAGGAGTTTTATTTTGTCATTTTCTTTGTTTCTAAGCTAGGGGAAATTACATCTGTTTCTATGCAAATAAAACTAAGCAATAAGAAAATGAAAATATTGATCGTGCAGGGAACAAGGTAGGGAAATAGTTGGAGGAATTGGAAACAAGAGAGAATGGGACTCAATGCCCAAGTGTAGGGTTGTATAGGAAATATATATGTTTTGGAAACAAGAGGGAATGGGACCCAGTGCCCAAGTGCAGAGCTGAACTCTCTGTAGGAGTCCACAGATTATTTGTTGTGGGATGAGGACAGGAGTAGAGGAAGGTAGACAGATTTGATGATGGGTCCATGCAGTAGCTTCCTATCTTCAATGTCATCAGTGAAATAAAAATAGCCATAAACACGCATCTGGAAGAAGATGCTGTAGTTTCATAGAGCAGAGAATACTGGGATAGTCATAAGGGATAATGGGAGACTGAACGGAGAAGGTAGATGAGGTGGTATTGACAGGCAAGCTAAGGGCTCCCTTGAGCTCAGTTGTCAAGAAATTAAAATTAGATCACTCCACATGGTTTTATGCTTTTCTCCTTCTAGTTCAGTTATTTGATAATGAGTTAGAGCAGATGACCAGTAAGAACGGTAGACTTTTCTCCAGAAAATAAAACAGAAAAGGGGGTTGGTAATTGTTTTGAGGATTTGTGCATAAAGCAGAGGGATTATACTTGGCAGTTACAAAATTTAAGTCAAATATCTAGAAAATACAGATGGGCCAGACATGTCGAAGACTGAAAATATAGTAATAGCAATAGGATAGGATGAATCTAGTAATGAGTGAGGAAGAGGGATGATTTGTTAAAGGCAATTTTCATTATCTAGATGGCGGAACCAACGTGAGCCAGGGGGTTGCTGAAGGACTGTGTGTCCTCATGGGTACTGAAAGCATAGTGTTTGTGGATGTGAGATTTACTGAATATTTGGCAGTGATAGTTTGGAAAAGAAAGACCATAAACTGGATAAACGAGTCTTAAGAGAATGGCAGAGTTAAAATGGGGATATGTAAATAACAGTGGCAGAAAGGGACAATGTGCATCATATACTATTGTTATGAGCCTCACAGTAGCTGAGGGTTAGGAGGAAGGAGAGGGACTAGGGGGCTGTTTATTGTGAACACCACCAGTGGCCGTGATAGGTTTTTTTTAACCTTTTGGATAGATGTGAAAAGTCTGGTAAAAAAATATCACAAGGGCACAAAATAGATTCATTGATCCCAAAGCCAATGGGCTTGGTGAACCAGCCAACTTGGTTGTTTTTGATGCTTCCCAAGAGTCTTTACCTGCACTTGGTTTGTCATGCCTCAAGGTCAGGATTTTTGACAATTACACCCTGACTGTAAATACCTCTAAATTGTATGTTTGTAGAACCACATTGTTCCTTTCCTAGTCAACGATCGCTTAAGTGTTAAAGATATTATTAAGAAATCATCATTCTATTTCAATGGAAATAAGTACTTCATCCCATGTTCTCAATGGAGTACCACATTTTGATGTTATAAAACAGGAGGTATAAACTCAAATATGCACAGAAATTTTAAATAAAGTAGTTAGAGGTCAAGAAAATCAACTACTGTAAATACAATGAAACACTTTATTTTACAGAATTATGTGAAAATACAACAATAATACAAGCATAATTAGTCCTAGCAACTTCATACACACACACACACTTTTTTTTTTTTGAGAGATACAGGTCTTGCTTAAATTGGAGTGCAGTGGCTGCTGATTGTAACCTTCAACTCCTGTGCCCCAGTGAGCCTCCTGCCTCTGCCCTACCTAATAAAGTAGGTAGGACTACAGATATGCACCATCATACCTGGTTAATTTTTGAATTTTTATTATTTATTAATCATTATGATTATTTTATTTATTTATTTGCCCTTTTTTTTTTGGTGGAGACAAGGTTGTTCCATGTTACCCAGGTTAGTCTTGAACTACTAGATTCAAGTGATCTTCCACATCAGCTTCCCTCCTAAAGTGCTGAGATTATTGAAGTAAGCCACCATGTATAGCCCTACCAACTATATTTTAAACTAAGAAAATGAAAGTAACACAATGTGCAAAAATCCATATTTCTACATAGTATGTCAATATGGATTGACAAATTTTTTCCATTTCAATTCAACTTTGACACCATACACCTGACAGACTTTTTTTCTTAACTTTATAATGGCAGTGTTAGGATCTTTATTTTTTGGAGGATGTGATGTGCAACCTAACATGTCAGAAATTGTCACTAAATTTACTAAATTTGTCATAAGTAGAGAGCCATATAAATATTATTTTAAAATCAGCTCTGTTATGAATTTAACTTGTAAAACATCATTATTACCTTGTTGTGGATCCATTAGTACATTTAAAGTAAGTGTGTTAAATAAATTACTATTTTATTTGTAAAGTTCAATATCAAGCTGTCAGTTATAGTAGTCATGTGAGGATTTCATTTGGAAATGTAGGGATACAGTTGTGATGACATCTTTAAGAAAATTTCTATCTCCAGAAATTATAAAAAATAAATCCACTGAGAGATCAGATAGTTACCAGATTCATGAGGTCAGGAAATGTGCCTACACTGTTCACTGCTATATTCTTAGAACATAGAAGCATGTCTGGAACTTAGCAGCTATTAATAAATGTTATGGGCAAATTAACAAATACATCTCCTATACTTGTGAAATAAAAATTCACACACCAAAAAAAGGTTTCAATTAACACTACCTAATATTACCTTGCTAGATGAACTAAATAGTTCATGTGTAGATGAATAAAGGTGTAATATTAAAAATAACATAAAAAGTAACTTACTTTGACATTGAAATTAATTTCATTGAATGAACACTTTTGAAGTCAGTGTTAACTTGCTTTTTCTTATTTCCAGAAAAGTAGAGTTATGGTTCACCCTGGAAAAACAGATGTGCTTAAAATAGTAAATCAAAACCCATTATTCAAGGATGGAAATGGATTATGTGATAGAATTTCCACTCGAAAATATCAATTGGTAAAAGGGCTCTACTTGTTTTAAACTGTAGAAATCTGATCATAGAATCATAACCTTTATAAGTTACTCCTCTGCACAATGCTACAATAGACCAGCCGCAAAAGATAACAATCGATCTTACAAATCTTTCACAGAAAGCATCCTTGTCCACACTTCAATGAAAAGCCTATTACAAGGTTTGAATGTAAGGGGGAAAAATTGCCATTTATCTCACTCCTGTGCCCTGTTACTGTGGCCGAGGAAATCAGGTAGAAGAGCACTACGCCAACTAAGCATCTTGATGGATGCTGAATCTATTTTTTTAGCCATCTTGACGACACAATATTGTTTCTTAAACCATCTGTTGTTGTTGTTCTTGACTGTTCTATTTGCAACTGATTTTATTATTTATAAGCAGGCTGCCTTTTGTTTTTGTTGTTTTGTGGTTCTTGTTTGTTTGGATTTGATCTTTTGCTATAATTGCTTGTGTTTCTTAGTGGGACATGTGTGTGTTTGGAGAGTATTCTGTAGACAAACTTAGAGCTCTAGATCTCATGAGGCATCTGTTGGAATCGTAAAAGTGTGAGGAGCTAACCTTAGTCTAACTCAGAGTGGGGAATTTATATGATATAAATTAAAACTTGTTAAGTAAATAGAACAAGATTCAAGTTAACACAGTTTCTAATAGTCCCATACAGTGTTATAGTTCATCTGACAAGATTATAAGGTTATTTCATTAATATGAATCTTTATACCCTGTTTTACTTTTTCAAAAGTGAGACTATTTATTTTAGCTCCTAGGAAGCAGTCACATTATCATCAATGATAATTACTATCATTAAAATAATACCCTAACAGAACACTAATCTGGGGAATATGGCAGTTCTTTCACAGGAAGCTTTGTGTAATGGGTGGATGTTACACTTACCTTTACAGAAACTCCTAATAATAATGAAGAACAAAAAATTCCCCCTACTGGAGATCATTTCACCAAATTCCACAGAATTCCATAAAGATATGAATATATTCATACAATTCCAACTTGTTTAATTACTTGTGGTTTTACAAAGCATGAACAAATGCATAATAATTATGTTTGAATTTGGAGAAAAGAACATGATCATCAACTATTGGTTTTAAATTATAGCCATACTCCATGATCAGAGAGCAAGTATATTAAATATTGTACAGGGTAAACTTAAAGATTATTAGTTTATTTCTCTTTAAATAACAATGGAGCTGTGTGTGAACAATGTAGATAAATATATAGTAAATTTACGAGAATTAAATATCTTGAATATGTCTAGTATTTACAAATATTAATTCCTTAGATCAGTGGTTCCCTCCCTAAGGTACACTTCAGTATGACCCAGGGGCTCTGAAAAACCCTGTTGCCTTGGATGCAACCCAGTCCAATTAAATCTATATCTCTATGGGACCCAAGGACCTATATTGTGTAAAACCACCCAGATACTACACAGACAAGGATGAGAACCACTCAGAATAATGTTAATGCATAACTATGCTTCAATCTAACCAGGAAATGTCCTGAGCAAAAAGACGAAGGCTTTATTGAAATCAAAACATGAATTTTATTATTGAATCAGAAATAAAAATGTTTTACTTAAGAAAATGTGCTATAACTTGAGCTATTATCCCCATCAGCTACTTTTCTGTGTGCTTTTTCCATAGGAAAAGTTTAGTACCATGGAAGGCTATTGTATTTATTTCTTAAATCAGATAATAAATCAGGTTATTAGAAGGATGTTATATATGTATTTGCTTTATTTTTCCTAATATGTGAACACACAAGCACATAATATATACGTGTGTTTATAGAATGTGTATATATGTATATAATCTCCTAATATCTGCCACTGTTTATTTAAAGAGTAAATTATAATTTTATTTTATTGTAAATTACAATTTTATAGGTTTGTCCATATAACTGTAGTGGTATACAGTTTTTTGAGGAAATATAAATATGTATTGAGAAAAATTATGATTTTTTTCTGTACATATATCTTGCCAATGTAACATTTTTATTTGTATCACTTTAAGATATTTTCATATGAGGTTAGACTAAACATTAATTATTTTGTCCAATATTTCACATTTATTTGAAGTCTGAGTCAATTTTTCAGCTAAGATTTTGCTAGTTTCAAACCCTGGCCTCATTCCTTTGCTAGATTATGCTGATTAAAATACTTTAAGACTCTAATTATTTGCTAGTATTCTTTTGTCTTCAAAAATTATTTGAAAGTATAGGATTTTAGAAAAAAAGTAAGTCCATTTAAGTACGCCTCCACTGTAACAGAAATCTTACAGAAATTACCATGAAAGGCACTACATTTCATTTAAGCTTTTAAAATGTATCAGCACTTGTCTGTACTCAACAGATATGCTGCTTTTTGTTAAAATTTCTTAACCTCCCTTACACATTAAATGTGTTGCACATGTTTTATGCACATGGGAGAGCCAATTTTCTATATGTTAATACTTTTAACAATTAAAGTACTACTTTCATTAGTATATCAGTGTCTTTGACCATTTTAAAAAACGGCCCCATGCTAATTTTTCCTGTGATTTTTTTTATAAAGAAAGCATTCTTCGGACATAGAGAATCACCTCTATACATTTTGTTTATTCAACAAATCAATGAAACCAATATCATTATAATGATAATTTATAAATTGCATGGTCGCAAAAATTTCATTATTGTTCTACATCTTACATCTAACATGCAATTTATGTTATTATATATCAATTTGCATATCAAATTAGATAATATGCCACACATATTGACATAAATGAATATAATTAACCTCTGTGTGTTCAATGTCTTTGCAGCTTCATAATCAAATTATGTTTTAGAGTTATAGGATTAAATAAAATTATAATATATAATTAAATAGTTATATGTCTCATCTATTGATTATAGCAGAAACCTGTTTCTTTTATCAACAATAAAATGTATGTAATTCTAAATAAGCATTCTGTAATAGTTATAGTTATGAATTAAACGTAAATGATTATGGAGACTATAATAACTACAATATGCCAAAGCTGAATTTGGTCTTCTAAAACATAACAAAGTTCTTTCAATATTTAGTTATCTCTTTGCTGTTATTTTTATTAGCTTATTTGAACACATGAAACCTATCTAAATACTTTGTTATCTAGAATATGATTTTATAATCAATGGTATTATAATACGTTTTATCTCACACATACTATTAGGAAATCCTCAGGACACTTTAGCTATAATTGAACATATAAAAAATTACGCGTTCTTACAACCTGTTTTCAGAGGCTAGTGTTTGCTAGCTGCTGCCTCAGGAGATAAATCACAGCTAAGATTATCCTGGAACAGAGTCCACTATGCTGCATGGAGAGTTTACCACAAATAAAGATGTGGTAGGTACAAAATTAAATGATGGCTTAAAGGTTAGGAGGTTTGGGTCAAACAAGCTATTTGGAAAGGCAACGTGAGTGATCTCTTGCTCCCTGCACGACCGCATATTGGGCCTTTTCAGGAGATAAAGAGGCCTCGCAGGCTGCGCTGGGCTCATCTCCTGGTGAGGAAACATCTTTTCCTGTTTCAGGAAAAGTAATTCCTTTTAAGTATTCGGCTTACTGTGGGCATCAATGGCCTTTAGTCAAGCCCATGACTTTCTATATTTCAGACCCTGTGTCCTTTCAGTGCAGCACGGTGTGAGGTGCCTGCACGTTGCCCTCATTGGCCGCAGAGTTCATGATTTGGCCATGGGGAACAAAGGCTTGCAAGTCTTTGCACTTTTTCTCATTGTTAGTTGGAAGCAAACAGCTGCCACTTGAACCTAGTGTCTATGTTGCCTGTTCTTAGCAACCCCAAATCGTCCTTGATTTCTTTCTTGGGGAACAGTTATCTGCTTGTTAACTTTGACCCATTCATGTTTTATGTATGCATTCTGTCCTGCACCACAGTCTGAACACCTGGTGAACAGTGAAACACAAGAATTTCTAGAAAGTATTTTGTCATGCTTTCTTGGAATGAACAAGATTACTTTTTATTGGTCTTCTATGATAGCACATGAAATTGAGAGTGTTAAGGTCTAACTGCTGCAGGGAGTTGCTGGGTGATGTTAGAGAATAAAGGGCACCTTTTCACATTATGGACATATTCAAAGCTGTGCTGTATTTGAAAAAGATAAAAATCAGACCAACTGTTTCAAATATTTTGACAAATGCTGTTAAACAACAGTTTGTCCAAAAGGGACATACACTAGAAAAACTTAGAAGCTCTGTTAAAACATGTTATGCAGACAGAATTATCAAAAAACATAGTTTATAAAAAAGAAAATAAAATCTACTGCATAATATTGAGCACTTTAGTAAAGCCCAATTATTTGATTAACTTTATAAATATTTACTAAAGAACTATTATACACAGGAACAGAAGTCACCCTTTGGAATCATCAGAAGAAATAGAATAAGAAAGATAAAAAATAGAATATTTTTATATTCTGATCAAAAGAGACCACAAATAACCAAATACATTGATAGAAGTTGAAATAAATTCTAGTGAAAGAAGAAACAAATAATTAATAAAATTGACTCAAAAGCCCCAAAATAGATTTGAATGGGTCTGCCAATTAAATTCACAAAGTTGCCACTGTGTGCTTATGTTAGCAGCACTCTACAAACAACAACTGAGTCAGATTTCATAACTTTAGTCTACCAGCATCTTCACAGCTGTGTTTGTGTTGACATGTGTTGGTGTCTTGGTGAGTGGCATTCATTGTTATTGTTGTGTGTTTTTGTGTGCCATTGTGAGAAGGTTGAAGCTTGAATTAGAGCAATGAACAAACATTAAATTTCTTGTTAAACTTGGCATGAGTGGCACTGAAATAAGGGACATATTATTCCAAGTTTACAGGGATAATGCCAGGAAGAAAATAGCAGTGCACAAATGGATTAAACATTTTTCTGAGGAGAGGGTGTCAGTAATGAAGAGAAGTCAGGCAGTGAATTTTCAGCAGAGCATATTGCAAGAATATTGCAAAAATGTGTCAAATCGTGTGTCAAAACTATTGGCTGGCTATGAAAAACATAGCAGATCAAGTAAATATCAATACAGAGAGAGGAAAATCTTCATTTCAAATCTTGGCATGAGAAAGGTGTGTGCAAAAATGGGCCCTTGCATCCAGACATTGCATCAACTCACTATGGCACTGTCCGTGAGGGAATTTTCAGCCAGTTAACAAATAACTGTACAGGAACTCTGTCCCTCCTCACTGTTGATCTGGCTCCCAAATGACTTTTTGCTTTACCCGAAGACAAAGGAAATATCAAAAGGAAGATATTTTGATGGCATTCAGGACATCAAGGGTAACACAATGACAGCATTGACGGCAATTCTAAAGGAGTTCCAAAATTGCTTTGAAGGATGCACCTGGAATGGCTTCCCTGGATAGCTTCCCAAGGGGAGTAATTCATCCATGAGGCACATAGCACTTTTTCTAGGCTGAGTTTGTGAACATTAATTGTCAGACTTTGTTTAGCTTATCATAAATCAATTGAGCATAAACAAAGAGTCAAAGGTAAGACAATAGAGTAAAGATCATACTTTCAGCATATAGCACTAGAACATCTGGACAATCACATGCAAACTAATGAAATCACTAGGTTGGCAAACATTCTGTTTTCTGAGATATTTTTAATTTAGGATTATTTACTTACACTCCATATCCATCTATAAATAAAAATGTAACTCAGTTTTCTTTTCAACAATGTCCAAAATTAGATGACAAATTATATGTAAATGGTAGCCCTAACATTGATTGGTTAGTTTCACAGCAATAATCTGTCAGATGATATTGGGAAAAACAGAATAGGATATAAAATTTACAAATCACAAGATAGGATGAGAAGAATAATTTAAATAAAAAATAATTTAAAAGCAAGAAAGAAGAAAAAAATTATAAAGACTAAGGTAAAAGACATAACCCACAAGTATCTTCTCCCATTCTGAGGGCTGTCTGCTTGTTTTACTTACTGTGTTCTTGACTGTGCAGAAGCTTTTTAGTTTGATCAGATCCCAATAATGTACTTTTGGTGTTGCTGCATTGTCCAGGGGGTCCTCCTCATAAAATATTCTCCTGGGTTTATTTCTTTAAGTTTTTTCTCTGCACTTTTTTCTAGTATTTTTATAGTTTTATGTTTTAAGTTTAAATCTTTGATCCAGTGAGAGTCAGTCTATCTTAGTTAATGGTGAAAGGTGTGGGTCCAGTTTCAGTCTTCTACAGGTCGCTAGCCAGTTCACCCAGCACCATTTGTTAGATAGGGACTCTTCTCACCACTGAATGTTTTTAATTGGCTTATCAAAGATCGAATGACGGTAAGTAGCTGGGTTCATCTCTTGTTTCTCTATTCTGTTCCATACATCTACCTCTCTGTTTTTGTGCCAGTACCACGCTGTTTTGATCACTATCAATTTATAGTATAGTCTGAGGTGTGGTAGCATAATTCCTCCCACTTTGTTTTTATTTCTAAGTAATGTCTTGGCTACTTGAGGTTATCTCAGTGTGGGCATGGGACTTGAAGAGAAACTTCACTGAAGAAGACAGGCACACAGCCTACAGACACATGAAAAAATGCTCATCATCCCTAATCATCAGAGAAATGTAAATCAAAACCACTTTGAGATATCATTTAACTCCAGTAAGATTAGCTCACATCACAAAATTCCAAAACCATGGATGTTGGACTGGATGTGGAGAAAAAGAAATACTTCTCCTCTGCTGGTGGGAATGCAAACTAATACGTTCCTTTTGGAAAGATGTTTGGAAATCCCTTAAGGGATCTAAAAATAGACTTGCCAATTGATCTTTCAATTCCTCTACTAGGTAAATATCCAGAAGACCAAAAATCACTTTATAACAAAGATATTTGCACCAGAATGTTTATTGCAGCCCAATTCATAATTGCTAAATCATGGAAGGAGTCCAAGTGCCCATTGACCCATGAATGGGTTAATAAATTGTGGTACATGAACACCATGGAATGATACTGGCAAAAACAGAATAGGATACACTAGTATCTGTTTAGACTATGCATAATTGTTAATAGTGCATTTTAGCAGATTTTAATCTTAATTTAGAACCTTCTTCTCATATAGAGGTATAAGAGCCAATCAGCATACTTTATTTCTTTTTATTAGATAAATTAATTTAGTAAATTATGTATGTCCATTCCAGTAAAATTTTGGGCCTCTGCTTTAGCTCATGTTTTGTAATTATGTATCGCGGTGTTTGCTTTTATTTGGGGGGTAGTTGTGTTTCTTTTTGTATTCCGTCCTTTATTTTTTCCCTCATGTTTTCAGGATTTGTCTTTCTCCACCAAATGTTTCTAAGTTTCTTCTCTGGAAATTCTCAAATCAGTGTATTCAAGGTCTAGAAACTTCCCATGGCAATTTTTGTTTTAGAGATCCTGGGCAAACTGAGGTCTCCATGAACTCTGGTATGTTACAAAGTCACAGACTTCACTAATCCCAGGAATTTGCTTGTGTATGTTATACTTGTTCCATAGGGTGATGGTGTCCTCTTGATACTAGAATTTTGTTTTTCATGAGGTTCTTGGTCTCCAGGATTCAAAGAATGAATCCACAGACCACAGATCAGTGGTAAGACAGGATTTATTTACAGAAAAGAATACAGAAGCGCCAGAGCTCCTGGCAGAGGGAAAACCTAGTTAGGAGAAAAAAGCTCTCTATCTCTCTGTCTGTTTCTGTCTCTCTCACCAGGCTATTTGACTAGGGGTATATATAGGTGTATGGTTCCTTGTATAGGAGGCCAGGAAATGAATAAATACAGTCCTTTTTGCTGGGGCAAGGTGAATGAATGTATTAATATGAATGGACACAGTCCCTTCTGCTGGGGCAAGGTGAATAAATGTATGAATGAATGGACACAATCCATTCTTGGAATTGAGGCCTAGGAAATTTACATGAAATTGACCTAGGAATAGGAAAGGAGGGTTCCTTATTCAGTCATAAGTGCAAAGGGAAGGAGATATCAAAGCACTGGTGTCTCCCCAGCAGTTATCCAGCTCCTTTGTCTATTAGAGCCTCCAGCAGGGGTGTGAGGGGAGGCCCCCCTTCCCTACCCTCCAGCCTGCTGTTGACTCTGCCAGCTGCTGCTGTACCAACACCACCAAGGCAGAGGTAGCAGATCCTCCATCTCAGCTCAGCTAAGCTGGCTGGGGCGCCATGTGTCCTGTATCACTCTGGCCTTCTAAGAGGGTGTGAATAGGTAGAAAATAAGAGGTTATAGAAGATTCAGGACAATTTTCTATAAGATCTATGGCAGAGGGAGTCTTGGATGTTTTCCCCATAATAATGAGGATCAGGATCGCTGTTGTAGCAGACAGATAGGCAGCAGCAGTAGCAGGGATGTTTAAATTCCTGGCAAACCAGTTGATTTTAGGTGTGTGAAGCTCAACTTTCAACATGGTGACTACTGTTTCTCATATAAGTTAACAGCCCCATAGGACCATACACAATGCTGTATGTAGGTCTTTCTACATTAACTAGCATTCTATAGACTGTGAGTTAATGACTAATTAATGTCTAGGTTCAACCAACGCTTATTGTTAGATTAAACCACATGCTTTAATTTGTCACACAGATAAACCTGGGATGAGACATGGAGCTGGGCCACTTTGAGGACCTGGATTTCATACTGGTGCTTTTAAAGGCCAAATACTAAAATTTTCAAAGATAACAGTCATAATTACAACAGAACTCTCGTAGGACTAACATGTGTGTCATAAAGCACAGCTCAAAGCACAGGAAATTCAGCTGACAGGGGCTCAAGGTGAATATTGGCCAACAGAGAACAGAGCCTTCAGTCACAAAGGCATAACACCCCATAGGTGGTAGTGATCTTTACCTAGTCTATAATGCTCATAGAAAAACTGCTTTGTGCTTAACCCCCACAGAAACTGACTTGAATGTGGAGACTAATAATAACACAGCTATATGTATAAAGAAGGCATGAAAAGTTGATTACTTGCATAATGGGACTTTTTGGTTTAGTGCTTAAGGTAGATGATGAGGATGAAGAATCTTGCATGTGAGCCTGGGTTTGCATAATTTTATTTTTCCTGCTCACAAAAAGAAAAGGAGGCTATAGACTTTAACTGCATGTCCAGACATAGTATAAAAACATAAAAGGGGAAGTTAGTCCTCAAAGCTGTCAGTAATCAAATGTCAAAACAGAGACATTCAAAAAAATTGTATTGGGCAGCGCCTGTGGCTCAATGAGTAGGGCACTGGCCCCATATACTGGGAGTGGCAGGTTCAAAGGCAGCCCTGGCCAAATTGCAACAACAACAACAAAATAGCTGGGTGTTGTGGCAGGCACCTCTAGTCTGTGCCTCTACTTGGGAGGCTGAGGCAAGAGAATCGCCTAAGCCCAGGAGTTGGAGATTGCTGTGAGCTGTGTGACACCACAGCACTCTACCAATGGCAATAAAGTGAGACTCTGTCTCTACCAAAAAAAAAAAATTGTACGGTAAAAATGGCATTCTATGACCACATCCAATTAAGCAAAAATAAGGAGAAAGTAGGGAAAAATGTATTTGGAAATTAAAACTTTTTAAAAATACATCAATATCCAAAAAATGAGAAAATGAAATAAGAAGAGGAAATTGCACTATTAGATGCCATTTTTATATATAAGTAAATTTTATCTCCAAATTAATATTTGAAGGCCCAATTTTACTATATTTGGAGGAAGTACCCATAAGAACGTGGCTAAATGAGGTAATAAGGATGGGGCCTCAATCCAATAGAACTAGTGACCTTATAAGATAAGAAACACCAGTGATGTTGCTCTCCCTCTGTCTTGCACATAGAGGAAAGTCCAACTGAGGAACTTCAAGGAGGCCACCTGTAAAACCACAGAAAGAGACCTCACCGGAAGCCAATTCTGATAACACCTCTATTGAGGACAATTCTTAGAAAATAAATTTCTGTTGTCAAGCCACTCAGTCTGTGGTATTTTATTATGATAGCCCAAGCAGATTGCATAACAAAAGAGTGCCTTAAAAATAACTTATTATTTCTTATAATTCACGGGTCAGCAACCTTGGTGGTTCTTCTGTTTGTCTTACCAAGAGTCACTAACGCAGCCACAGTCATCTGATACTCAGACTGGAGGCAGAGGTTGTTTCAGAGTCTCAGTCTAGCGGGTGCTCACCACACATCTGCCTCCAGAGTCCCAACACATCAGTATTGGAAAGTTGTCTTTCAGGCTTTCCATCTCCCCAGACTTCATATCAAATGCAGAGAACATGTCTTCTCTATATTAGATCCCTATATTTTTCTTGGGTGGAAGGGTATTCCATGGGGCCCCCTCAGGCCCCACTAGCATCTAAACATTGTCTTCAATATGGCGGGACCTTCCTTCCCTGTGCTGTGATGCTCCCTTTCCAACTTTCTTTCCTCATTTGTTTGCAGCATAAATCTTATATTACGATTTCCTCAAGGCTTGGTGTTTTGAGATGCTAATGACCTTGTCAAACTTTTAAAAATGCCTGCTCTGAAAATTTATATTTTTCACTCTCTAGAGTACTCTTCTGGTATAAGTTTCTAGATGACATTTTTGGACTCTGATGCAATCATTATTTATTTCCTTATGGAATCTTGCCATCAGAATGTGGTTGCCTCAAATAAAATAAAAAGAGGGGTTTTGAAACTGTCAGGTTACATAACACTATATAGTCATAGGAAACATTCTAAAAGTCAGAGAAACTTATAAAAACACATGTTTATTTCCTCTTCCCACTTTATTTTTATTAAGAGTCAGTGCTTACTCTGTTCAATGCCATCTAATTTGAAACATTCAAACGACAGAGCAGCTTCGATTCAGAATAATTCCATACGTCACAACAGAGAAGGAGAGATATTTGCATTCAATTCATGTCTTTCCACCTTTCATTGCCTAAAAGGTCATATTCTACTGCTGAGTAGAGCAAGGAGAATTTGTACGCTTTCATATTGAAGGACTATTCCAGGAAGAAAATGGGATAGATTCAAATTTAGCTTTTTCATATATATGAAAGGATAGGTTAAACTTATACTGCCATAATTTTACTAATATCTATTATTTATTAACTTATGAGATATTTGCTGAGAATGGTAGATTATTCACATTTATTATCTCAATGAATTATAACCTTATTTCATGAACAAATTGTCCTAGACTTAACTATTAGTGACTTGTATGAACCCTAACTTGAGATTGCTGGTTCGCTGGTTTGTTGACTAATCACTATTCATGTTTATTGAATATGATTGACTATATTGCTTCATAAATATAACACTTTGAATTTGTGTCATGTCTATACAATTTAGTATTCCTCCTGGTTTTTTATTCATAAAATCAATTAAGTCATATATCCATTCAGCTGATATACATGAAATATCTAAAATGTGCCTTCAAAATTGTTCTAGGGCATAGAACTGAATAAGATAAATACATGGTTTGCTATAACAAGGCATGTTGTTTAGGGCTAATAGAGATATGTCATTAAAGTGATGAGTAATTTCCAAATAGAGCATAAATGTTTTAGAAGGATATGGTGCTAGAATCTATCTTAATCTGCAAATATATAAAGGTCTTCTTTGAGAATCCTCTTTTTTACTGACATCTGAAGATGTATTGCCGATAAAATCTTCTGGAAACTATTTTAAAATATAAAGACAAAAAAACTGTAAAGAGGGAAAGCCATCTATAAATTCATGTATTTGTCTCAGAAAAGTATTTTCTATCAATAATACGTAAAAAAGCCATTGCTGTAAAGCAAGTCCCTTGTTCCTAATTGTCCACATAGTGCCATAACAATTAACCCAGAAAAACAATATATAAGTTAAACAAAAGGATGCATGTGTGTTAAACAAACATAATTGCTACTAAAAAAAATACCCTTTGACAAAATTGTTGCTGGGTATAACAGAGGGCTTCATTAACGAACTCAGGCATGAAAAAATTAAAAAAACAATACAACATCTAAGATGGAGATAGGAGAAAAACTCTCCTCTCTATTCATTAATCATTCTTTCATGAAAAATTAGAGAGCCTAAATATTCTATTATTTCTACCACTCAAAATAAAGGAATTCTTCCATGTACTACAAACTAGTTTTTCAATCTAATATACGTTTTTTCTGGGATTTTCACTCTTTGTTTTCTCAGATAAGTTATGGCTAATATTATGTGAAATGTTTGTCTCCTTGTAGAATGAAGAGTGAATTAAAATTTGTTTTTATGTTGTTGTTGTAATTTTAACATACTTATTAAGAAATGTTTAACCCACACCTGACACTTTATATTCAATTAAATATGTGTTGCCATTTTTTTTTTGCATTATCAGACACTGTTTCAGAAATTTATGTTTAATGCCAGAAAAATATTTTCTTGTTATCAGTGGTGCCACATAACTGATCTGTTATTACATAAAGTGAATTTGTCTATCAATAATTTATCAGTAAATACTCTTTGAGAAATAAACTAATCTAAGAATAATGGAATGAAGTCCATAAGAAAATGATTCAATTCTGCTTCCAGTTTGTATGTCTGCTCTCTGGTCAACATTTTATTAATTGTTTTAAATCAAGTCAGGTAGAGCTGAAGGATGTAAGAAGATATCTATGAATTGTAATGGAATTCTGAAATAAATCACACAATTATTAAAATGCAAAGGTTATTGTATCTGCCTGGAAACTACACTTTACTTATCTCTCCCTTTTCTGATCCCATTTTTTTTTAAACTATTAAGTGTGGATACTTTATGAAAAGCGAGTCAACTTAAGTTTTAATATTTAGACAAATTCCTTAAATATCCAATGGATAGCTGAATAGAACCCTATTGATGAGCATTATCTTGATTTTCATAAAATATTTTGCTAATAATAAGGATAAGGTAGCAATAAGGTAATGTAACTATATAAATAGGCATTTATGCACTCCATTTGTATTGTCTGTCACTTACTGAAATGTAGATGACAGGCAAGTAGGGAATATATTTTTAAATTCCCAAATGATTTCTCATCATACCTTGTTTATTTACTGATTCCAGATATCTGAAGCCATTTAAAACTGCTTGTCAATTATCCTGTATCTGATTTATTAAGCAAATAAAAAAGTAGAAAACATGGAGGCAAAGGAAAAGGAAATAATTGAAGTGAAATAAATGTACACATAATGATAATAAAGATTGATATTTAATAATGCAATTTACTATGACTAATTTATATACCAATCCATACTTAATACAGTCATTTTTTATTTATAATTCTTTCTATTACTCCTTTATAAGTTCTTCCATTCAATATTATTTATCATGCTAATTGATAACTCATTTTAATATTTTTGTGGAGGGTTAATAGACATACAAAAGCAGTGCATATTTAAAGAGTACAATTTCATAAATTTTAATATATGCATGAGACTTCTCCAATATGTCCTGCAACTAAATCGATGAGGATACCCACCAACCGGAAGAATATCTTCTTTTGTAATTCATACAGACTCCTCCCAACAGTCTTCCCAGAATTGCTACTCTTCTTCTGTCATTCTAGATTTTTTTTTCCGTTGTATTTTATATCAGTGGAATCTTACATTATGTTCTCATTATTGTCTGATTTTTATTCATGCTTTTGTTTTCAGGTTAATTGATATTTTAGTATTTATCAATAGAACTTTTTATTTCTTAATAGTATTCCATTTCATGCATAGACAGTTATTCGTTCATTTACCTGTTGATAGATATTTGGACTTTGACAAATAAAGTTGTGAAATGTGAGTAGAAATCTTTGTGGGAACATAAATACCTATAAATGAAATATCTGAAACCTACAGATGTTTAGAGTAGGAAGAATTAAGGAAAAATATAGATAGTAGAAGGCAAAATTTATTGAAATTTTAAGACAGTGTCATTTTGGAGCAATGGATCTATGTTCCAATTTACAACTATGTAGAATAAGCTAAGTCATTGCTCACAACCCCACAATAGTCTTTTTAATAATAGAGGAGTAAATTAATATACTCATTTGTGCCCCAATCTTTTTGTGTCTTCAGGGATAACTCCCTCAAATAATAAGATAAAACATAGTTTGAATTCTTGTACCAATGTGTAAATAAATCTATTTCTTTGTTATTGCCACATATTGCAAAGAATATTTTAATAGACTAAAGTTATATCATTTTGAAAGAATTTGTAGATTTTTAAAAGGTTTTATATTTGAATGCTATTTAACCATGCTACACATTATACATTTTATAAGCACAAAACCATCTAAGTATTAATTTATATTTTGGTTATTTTTAATGACTCCACTAAGCTTTAAATATAATACTTATTTTCTAAAATAATAGATTGTCAGTTATCCTTGTTCTCCACTTATAAGCCATGGTGATATGGAAAATTAATGGCTTATTTTCCATTAAACTCTATAGCAACACATTTTATGTAGCTTGAATTCATGACTTACTTTTAATAGTCAAATTAACCAATGTATTATAACTATCTATATAGCTTAATATATTCCTTCCTTTGGTAATTTGGGTACTACTTTAATTCTCAAACATTTAACAGAGGTAAAATCATTTAAAATACATCAATTTAAGAGGTTAAGGGATTACTCTGTCCACTGACATACCAAGTTTGGCCACGTCATGAGGTCACCCACCAACCTCGCCATCTGTTGGCCTAATGGTCACTGTTACCTGACAGCTGGACCTTCCTAACAGCCTCTTTGCTGCTCTGGTCTTTTTTCATTCCTACCACAGAGTAGCTGGAAAGATTCTCTGACAACATAAATCATCTCATGTTCCTCTTTCCTTATAATACTCTGGGAGCTTTCCACTACAATTTATTAAAAAAATGACAAATTCTGACAGTATTCTATGTATCCTCTTTGAGCAATTTATTTATCCTGCCCATGTCCTGTTCAAGGTGAGCAAGTTTTATGATTGTTTTGATGTATCCCCAAGAAATCTAAAACGTTCTGGAAGAAAGTAAATGCTCCATATATATTTGTCTAGTCAAGGAATAGAACAGTTTACCATTTTCTTTCCTTAATATAATTGTATCCATGTACCCTTGCTTATTTAGGCTGTTATAAAAAAGTTTTATTTACAGTAAATGACAGTTGTTGATCATAAGTTAGAGGGAAAAAACAAGTATCCATTGTGATGATAAGAAAATTTACCCTGCAGTATCTCTTAGGAAAAAATATTCTGGGTAGTATCAGTCCCCTGGGGCTAAAGAATAAGTGGGATGTGTTGAATGTTACAAATATATTTTTATGTGTTTATGTACTTGTAGCAATTGTTTGGTCAGCCCTGTACACTGAATTAGCTGAAGCTGAACTTTATTCAAAAATCTAAATTTAAGTCTATAAGTGAAGGCAAAGAGTAAAAGCTTCAGGGATTTGTTCTTACTTTAATAGGGATATTAATAAAACTGAATTTATTAAGTGTGAATGTGTAAATGGGAGTTCTGATTTTTCTAGCCTGATGTAAAAGATTTGTCTGTCACTCCTTGATGAAGTCCCACAGAAACATTTCCTTTACTTGAGGCTTATCCTTTCCCTGGGGCAATTAAAAGACAAGCTTCTGCCTAAAAGTTGTGTTTTATTTGTAACAAGTGGTAACAAATTATGCTGAAATTTGTCTGAGGATTTTTTTGAATGTCTGGTTTTTATAAAACTTGTCTTACTAAAAACCATTGTCAAGAAAGATGAGTAAAAGCTGTCATAATTTCCCTGAGGTTGATAATACTGACTGCTAAACTAAGGACATGTAGAGTAACGCTGTCATAGGGACAAAATCTGATGAAGCAAAATCACTCCTTTAGATAAAGTAATAAAACTCTGGACAGATGGTGTATTATTATTGCTGGTTTTCCATAAATATTAAGGTTATTGCAGTAAAGAAACACCAAATAAAAAGTAGAAAAAGGTTGCCCTTCATATGTTGTACCTGCATTTTTTGTATCTTAATATTGAAATGGTCAATTCAACATAATTTTACCTACAGTGTTTTTTATAAGAGACATATTTTGTTTGCTTTGAGTTTACCTATAATATTTATCTTCTTTAAATTTATCTTTAATACTTACATATTTAAATACTTCCAGAAGGGTTAATACCCTCTAATTACTGATTAAATAGAAGTGGAATGGACTTAATATTGACATGCATATTATGCTAAAAGATTCATACATAAACATTGTAAAATATTAAAAACATTTGATATATATGGTTATTGTGTAAAAATCAGTGAATTAATGTAATCTATCCTAAGTTTATCACAAATATTTTTGTGGTGAAAATTTTCTGAATGGAATCAAACACTGAGGAACCACTTTTGGAAAGGAATAACTAATGCCTTTCCTAAGTAAAACTGCCCTTGAAACTCTCCTGCAAACTATCTTTCAAAGTATGGATTCATTCTTAAAAACGTAGTAGCTGAACAAATGCAATTTTCATTAATTTCTACATTTTGTCAAAGTTTTTCACTTTTTGAAAACTGAATTTCAATTTATGTGCTATCACAATTTTTGGTATTATTTTACAAACTCTTAATGGTGCACTTTTAGATTTAAATAGTATTAATGATTTGTATTCACAGGTTTTGTGTTTTCACAGTGCTAGCCACTGCAATGATTAGATTATATGAAACTTTTGCTCATTTTAAAAAAATTACACAAGGAAGAATTCTTTTCTACCATTAATGTTTTATGCAGGAGGAAATTTAAGGATTATGTAACTTGTCCAAAGTCTTATGCCATTTTAAAGAGAAGTTGGAATCTAAATCAGGTCAGTCTAATGCTATATATCATAACCTTAACAATGTGAATCATATAGGCATTATATGTCTATTTTTTGATGACTATAATCATGATCACAATTATTATGATATGTATTATTAAACTATTTTATATTTAATTATCCACAGCATCTCCTAGACCAAGTTTTTGGGGGGTTTTGTTTGTTTGTTTTGGATTTATTTTTTTATTTCAGTAGATTTGGGATGTACAAATGTTTTTTGTTACATGGATCAATTAAATAATTCTGAAGTCAGGGCTTTCAAGAGTGCCCAGCACCAAATAGTGTGCAGGGTACCCAGGAGTTAGATTTTAATTCCTCCTCCCTCTTTCACCCACCCCTCATTCCAATATTCAACAACCATTACACATCTTTACTTAATTCCCAGTTATAGATGAGGACAGCAATTTTCCATTGGTTGGAGTCAATTGATGGAGAGCTATCACGATCTTTTGTAGGTGTCAAGACAGCTTGTTTTTTCATGTTACACATGCTATCCTTTGCCAGGACCTATGTTTTTCAGCGAAGGGAGGGAGAGGTATCTGGATAGTATGCTTGAGTCATACTTGAGAAGACTGACCAGGCAAGAGAAGGACAGATGTTCTGGCTCCTGCGGTTCTCATGTGGCTACTATAGAAGGGCAATCCTCTGCTGGACCGGTATGCAGTAGAGTGCTCCCATGGCAGAAGGCTGCCCAGTTTGGAGGCAGTGGGTTGCACTGGGATTAAATCCAACCAGATCTTTCCAGTGCAGGGCTTCCCAGGTGGCAGCAGCAGCAGCAGCTACACTGTCTAGTGCTGAAGGACAGGGTCACATGTTCAATTAAGGTACAATGGGAAGTGTGTTTGGCCAGGGCAGGTACTAGGTCTATGGTGCCCATCTGGTCCAAGTTCCCTTCCAGTCACAGTGGCACCTGCACTTGTCCATGGGGTGTACAAGAGTGGCTGCCTCCTCACTCCTTCCCTTCAAGCAGGGGTGAAGGAGAGTTATTAACTATGTATTTGACAAGTAGATGCAGCGCTTTGGGGCTGTGACCAGCCACAGCCTTAGGCTTCAGAAGCCAGCTGTGCCTTCTCTCCAGAGCAGTGGTGCTGCACAGCTTCCAGCCAGGTCTCTGTATTAGAGCAGAGACCTACTGTGGCAGAAGGACGCTCCCATTCCTCTAGCTGCAATGTCCACAGGGGAATCATGGAAGCCCTGGGGTTCTCTCCTCTGTACCTTCCCCATGTTCAAGCACCTTCCCTGGGTACCTCCACCTTGTCGATAAGTGTGTCCCAATTTCCCCCTTTTCACTTTCTGTGCCTCCTGTCACTTGTCTGATAATTCCCAATGTTCTGTCTTGGATAGTTGACCAAAGGTTAATAGCTATTCACCAAAACATACCATGCTCTGGACGGGAAGAATCAACATTGTTAAAATGTCAATACTTCCCAAAGCAATCTACAGATTCAATGCAATCTCAATTAAAATACCAACATCATACTTTCAAGATTTGGAAAAATCTTTTTAGTTTAATTAAGTCCCATTTGTTTATTGTTGCAGTTGTTGCTATTGCCATGGCAGTTTTCCTCATAAAGTCTTTCCCCAGGCCAATATCTTCCAGTGTTTTTCCAAATTCTTTCTTTGAGGATTTTTATTGTCCCATGCCTTAAATTTAAGTCCTTTATCCATCTCGAATCAATCTTTGTGAGGGGAGAAAGGTGCACATCCAGTTTCAGTCTTTTACATACGGATATCCAATTCTCCCAGCACCATTTATTGAATAGGGAGTCTTTCCCCCAGTGAACACTCTTGTTTGGTTTATCGAAG
>CAUYON010211700.1:0-13464 GCA_963573935.1 Arctocebus calabarensis
TATATAGTGATCAAGGAAATGCCATGAAGGATATCTGTAACAGTATGATCAAAATATTTCTGAATGTATATGAATCGTGCCCTGTGATTGCACCAATGTACATAATTATGATTCAATAAAATTATTTAAAAAAAATAATAAAAAAAAATAAAAAATAAAAAAAATAGGAAGAAGACAGGCATACGGCCTATACACATGAAAAAATGCTCACTATCCTTAATCATCAGAGAAATGCAAATCAAAACTACTTTGAGATATCACCTAACTCCAGTAAGATTAGCCCACATAACCAAATCCCAAACCAGAGATGTTGTCATGGATATGGAGAAAAGGGAACACTTCTACACTGCTGGTGGGAATGGACACTAATATGTTCCTTTTAGAAGGATGTTTGGAGAATACTTAGAGATCTAAAAATTGACCTGCCATTCGATCCTGTAATTCCTTTACTAGGTGTATACCCAGAAGACCAAAAATCACATTATTACAAAGACATCTGTACCAGAATGTTCATTGCAGCCCAATTCATAATTGCTAAGTCATGGAAGAAACCCAAGTTTCATCGACCCATGAATGGATTAATAAGTTGTGGTACATGTATACCATGGAATACTATGCAGTCTTAAAGAAAGTTGGAGACTTTACTTCTTTCATTTTTACATGGATGGAGCTGGAACATATTCTTCCAGCAAAGTATCTCAAGAATGGAAAAAAAAGTATCCAATATACTCAGCCCTACTATGAAGCTAATTTAAAGGTTTCATTTGAAGGCTGTAACCCAACTATAGCATAAGAATATGGGAAAGGGGGGATCGGGGAGGTTGGGAGGGAGGGTAATTGGCAGGGCCACATCTATGGTGCATCTTAGAAGGGTATAGGCAAAACTTACTAAATGCAGAATACAAATGTCTTCACACAATAACTAAGAAAATGCCATGAAGTGTATATTAAACAGTTTGATGAAAACATTTTAGATTGTATATGAAGCCAGCACATTGTACCCCTTGATTGCACTAATGTACGCAGCTATGATTTAATAAAAAACAACAACAACAACAACATAGACTTCAACAAAAGTAAAGAGAAAGATGGCCATTATATAATAAAAAAAAGGAGACAATTCAACAAAAAGACATAACAATCCTAAATATTTATGCACAGGTGCATTCAGATTCATGAAGAAAACCCTATTACACCTAAACAAAGTTATAAATAACGGCATAGTAATAGCTAGAAACTTCCACATCCCTGTGATGGAACTGGATAGATACTCCAAGCAGAAAAATAAGTAATACTCTGCCTAAGTGGGACTCTATAGCAAATAGGACTAGACAATATTTACAGAACATTTCACCCCAAACTACTGAATATGTATTCTTCTCATTAGCACATCAAACATTCTCTAAAACTGATCACATCCTAGGCTACAAAACATGGTGTCAGAAAATTCAAAATAAGAGTAAAAATTGTACCATGCTCCTTCTTTGATCATAGTGGAACAAAGTTAGAAATCGATTTCAACAAATCACTCAATCCTAGGCTAGGTACAGTGGCCCACATCTGTAATCCTAGCATTCTAGGAGGCCAAAGTGGGTGGATTTCCTGAGCTAGAGACCATCCTGAGCAAGAGTGAGACCCCGTCTCTAAAAAAAGAGTAGCCAGGGTTGTTTCAGGCACCTGTAGTCCCAGCTACTCGGGAGGCTGAGGCAAGACAACCACTTGAGCTCAAGAATTTGAGATTTCTCTGGGATATGATGTCATAGCACTCTACCAAGGGCAACAAAGTGAGACTCTATCTAAAAAAATCAAAAACAAAAAACACTCAACCCTCCATAAATTCATAAAAATTAGACAACCTACTACTCTGCTTTTATTGAGTTAAGGAGAAAATTAACAGGAAAATCAAATATTCTTTGACTAAATGGCAAAGGAAAGATAAGTCAACAAAATCTATGGGATTCAGCAGAAGCAGTCCTAACGGGAAAATTTATAGTTTCAAATGCCTGCATCAAAAAGAAGATCGAAAATCAATAACTTAATGAATCATCTCAAGGAACTAGAAAAAGAAGAGCAAAGCAATCCAAAACAGCAGAAGATAAAAAATAACTAAGGTCAGAGTAGAAATAAATGAAAAATCCCCATCTGGCAATCTTAGTGATGTTCAGCAGTGAGGTATGTAGCACTTTTTTCTAGAATGAATCCATGAATTTAATTTTCTGATCACATATACTCTTAAGAGATATTGTGTTTTTTGTTTGTTTGGTTGGTTCGTTGGTTAGTTTGGTTGCTGTATTCTTTCCTAGCTTTAGTATCAAGGTGACATTAGTTTCATAATTTTCAACCTTATAGGTACCAAATCATCTTTGCAGGTTTGGTGATATTTGGCTGGGAAGCCATCAGGTCTGGGACTTTTTTGGGAAGATTTTTATTGGGGCTTCAATTTCATTGCTCCTTTTTTGTCTGTTCAGTTCTTTTTCTTCCTGATTGAACCTTGGGAGTTTATGCATTTCCAGAAATTTGTCCATTTTCTTCTTGTTCTCGAGGCAATGCATGTAGAGATTTCTACAGTATTCACATATGATGTTTTGTATTTCTGTGGTATCAGTTCTAATAGCTCCTTTTTTCTAATTGAGTCCATTTAGAGACTTTTCTATTTCTAACTAATTTTGCAAGAGGTCTATTACTTTTGTTTATCTTGAAGTTGAGACAATTTTTTGTTTGATTAATCTTCTATATTGTTTTACTATTTTTGGTTTCATTCATTTCTACCCTGACCTTAGTTATTTCTTTTCTTCTGCCGTTTTGGATTGCTTTGCTCTTCTTTTTCTGTTCCTTGAGATGATGTATTAGATTGTTGATTTGTGATCTTCTGTCTATTTAAATGTAGGTATTTGAGGCTATAAAGTTTCCCTTTAGGCAAACAATATATGAAGAAGCACCCTAAAGCAATCATAGCAATAGGAAAATAAATAAATGGGACTTTCTTAAGTTGAAAAGCTTTTGTACAGTCAAAGAAAGAATCAACAGAGCAAATAGACAATCTACAGAATGGGAGAAAGTATTTGCTTGCTATATATCCAATAACCAGAAACTGCAAATAACTCATGCAAAGCAGCAAGAAAAGAGGCAAATACCCTGAGTAAAAAGTGGATGAAAACATGAACATAAGTTTTTCAAAAGAAGGAAGACTAATGGTCAATAACAATGTTTAAAAATGCTGTATGTCACCAACTGCATGTACTCATTATTAATTTGGAACTAACCCAGGAGCATTGATGTGCACAGATAGAAGCAAAACAACAGAAATCAGACAGATGGGAGTGGAAAGAAAAAAGTGAGTGAAATCATACCTAACACGTACAGTGTACACTGTCTGGGTGACAGGCACACTTATAACTTTATCTGAAGTAGTACAAAAGTAATCCATGTAAACTAAACATTTTTATCCCCATAATGTTGTAAAAATTTAAAGAAAAGAATATTAAAGTTACTATCAAGCTATCTCTTATTTTCCTGGATAAATATACCCTAGCAATCCAGATAGAGCTACATTTTTGGATTCTATGATCTATAATTAGATTAATAGGCAAGGATTCTATTTTAAGAATCAGTCTCCTTTGAATTTGTTCACTTATACTGTATTTTGGCAATACCTCTGATATTCAAGGAGTTGGCTAAGTTCTTCAATATAGAACCTTGATGTATAGCACGGATGCATGGATGTGGCATGGTTCAAGCCCCTTTATGTTTATAAATGTTGTTTACAGTTTTTCCTCTTTTATATTTCACATGTCCTTATTTTCTTTGCAATGCCATCATGTTAACTTAAAACTACATTTGCTCATACACTATTTTGAAAAAAGTGATATCCCTTGGGCGGTGCCTGTGGCTCATCGAGTGGGGGATCGGCCCCATATACCAAAGGTGGAGGATTCAAATCCAGCCTCGGCCAAACTGCAAAACAGAAAAATAGTCAGGTGTTGTGGCAGGCACCTGTAGTCCCAGCTACTTGGGAAGCTGAGGCAAGAGAATCATCTAAGCCCAGGAGTTGGAGGTTGCTGTGAGCTGTGTGATGCCATAGCACTCTATGGAGGGCGATAAAGTGAGACGGTCTCTACAAAAAAAATAGTGATATCCCTGTAACTTAATCGCTAATTCTGTGTCTTTAATTCATTAATTCCAACATGCAGGTTAAGTCCTTTCTTCTCTCAAGCTAGATGAATCTCCCTAGATCCAGTAAGTATAGACTTATCTGTGAAATCTTTCCTTATCTATTTTTATCCAACACATTCTTCCCCTTCTGAATTTATTGTCAGGATTAACTCTGCTAACAAATAAACCTAAAGTGGTTATTCAAGGAAATGGCATACCTCAAAAAAATACTAATAACATGAACTAAGGCAAATGAGTGACATAAACCACAGGTAGATATCTGAGATGAGAGAGATCACCAGGAGTAGGTGAGATCTGAGTTTACTAAAACAATAGCACAAGTCCACAGAGATGAATGCTGCAGACTTTAGGAATTTAACTGGAAATGATGTAAATCTAAGGAAAAATTGTAGTTATTCATTTATAGAAAATGTATTAAGAAATGTACAAGAGTTATATTAAACAAAGCTTATGGAACAAAAGTATTTCTTCCAAATCTTATTTCCTAAGATCAATCTCCAAATTACTTCAAAAAAATACACTCCATGAAACAAAATTAGATGTAATTTAAATCATTGTAATTTGCATGAGACCTTTTCTTTTAATAGAAGAACAATATGCTACAGCAATATTGCAAACAAAGCTATCCTGTAAGATGTTGCCTACATTTTCCTAGCATCATTCAAAAGAGAAATAACCAGATTCTGTAGGGTTTGTGCCAGATATTCAGACAAAAAATTCTCCAGAGAGGAAACAAGTGTTTCATCTTCTTACTATGCCATGAGAGACATATTTCTTACAGAATGTCAGCTCCCTTTGCTCCAATTCAATTCTCTAGACAACAATATAATCTACCTTTTTTTTTTTTCCTGAGAGGACCTACTCAATCTCAGTGTGATACTTTCTTTTAATCCACTTCAGTTATTAAGACAATATTGCCCATTTAAGTTTAGTAAGCAAGCATCGTGTTTCATTAATCAATATCCCATGAGTAAAATTAGTCCCCATTATTTGTACTTGATTTTGACAAAACCATTAGGTAAGTTAATGGAGAAATATCTTATAATGGAATACCTAGAATACTGATACACTCCCTCTTTCCAAAAAGTCATAATTTAACTATTGTAGTTTTATCTCAAATGACCTGTTTGAAATTATCCAGAATTAAAATATATCAAGAACAATCAAATTTAATTTATATTTAATTTAAAAGAATGATGTATTAATGATTTTTAGTATTAGGTTTTTAAAAACTAACATAAAACTTAAAAAATAATTATTAAGGTATATAGGATACATATAAATTTTATATTAATTATTAAGATATATATTATTTATTAAGATACATAGGATAGATACAAATTTTAATGGCTGTTACAGATTTAATTGGTTGTAATAGATACAAAGGTTTATTTGCCTTTGTTGTCTGTAATCAGTTACGTAACTATGTATCAGGGTTAAAGATGGAGTGAATTTAAGATAAAATAAGGATTTTTAAAGTCAAGTTTTTGTATGCTTATTCCTAAAGGAAATTACATAATTGTAATTCATAAAAATCTTCTATGACATTAAAATGTTATTAATAATTTTAGATATCTTTCAGGGTATACTTTTCCAACAATAGATTGGAATAACAAGTCTATTGTTAATCTTCTATTCCCAGCTATTGTTAAGTATTGAGTATCAGAATAAATATCACCTAAATTAAATACCTCAATTCTTCCTTTCTATAAAAGACTTGGTCTGGTGGAATTATTCATTCATCAAATCACCTCAGTTTTTTCAAATATACTCATAAGCACCAAAATTCATATTTGGTAAAGAAAATAACTTGTCAGTTAGGATGATGACTATTGGCTTGCTCATTTCTTCAAATTTTGTTTTCATACTTAGAAAAAGATATAAGCATGCAGAGAAGGAGTTATACAGATGGTAAATTTATATTGCTCATAATTTTCTTCATTTTCCTCCTTTATTGTTCATCACTTGGTTTATTTGCATGAAAACAGGGCCTCTGATTTTCAGGAATTCATTTGCATGAATTGTTTCAGCACAGAAAACCACAAGCTCTTCATCAAGGAGTAAAACTGTATGATCATACAACAATAGAATATAAAGGTAAATGGGACCCCAGAGGTAATACAAGCTACAGAGATAAAGATAATAAATTTCAGAAAATAAAAATTACTGATAGATTTGTAGTTTGAACAAAGGCAGAATTGCACTCAATCCTACCTGTATTCAAAATAATTATATGTATTTCATGACAAGAGAAGGTCACCAAGGCATTTAGGAGACTCATTTTAGATCTCATACACAAAATTCTCTCTTACTCATGATGCTTATTGATGATATTTTGAATGTTATTCATTTTCTCTTGGCATTATTATGACAAACAGCAAATCGAATAATAGCTTTTGATGAGGGATGGTTTGCCTGTGCTGTCCTCTTCCTATTTTGATAATCCCACTTAATACGGAATGAGAAAAACTGAAATAAAATCATGAGCATCCTTGTTTGTAAGTACAGGTTTTGAAAGCTTCTAAAGAAATGTAAATAATAAGGTTGGTACTTACTTTTAAATATTATAAATTTCCTTTTTTGTGTGTATTAATAGACTTTATTTTTAAAGAAAATTTGGTTTATTAAAAAAAGTAGAGCATAAAATACAGAGTTCTAAGATATGACCCTCCCCACTCCCACCCTTTCTCTCCTCCATCCACACACAGTTCTTTCTATTATTACCCTTTTGCATTCCTGTGGTCCGTATCCAACAAGTGACGGCCCAATATTGTTACATTATTATTAATTATCTAAATACCATAGTTTAGATAGGGGTTATGGTTTGTATATAGTTTATATTAGCTTTCACACTTTCACACAGTATTTTACTGTCCCATAGGTGGTGACCAATGCCTTAATGTCATATGTCCTTCATAATTGTATAATAATGTTATGTTACATTTCCAGTGCCCAAAGTATCCCGTGAGCCACATGTACTTGCCCTCCCCTGTTCCACCTTCCTCCACTCTGAAGCCATTGAAACCACAGATTACTTACTGTCTCTAAAATTTTGCCTTTTGCAGAGTGTCATGTAGCTGGAATGATACAGTATGTGGCCTTTTCGGATTTATTTCTTTCATTTAGTAACATATATGTAAGGTTCCTTCTTAGATCTTAGATATATGAAAGTGATCTTTAAATATCACTTATGTTTAAGCTTTATCATGGTAAGGAAAACTAAGATGCAATTTAACCCCTTAACGAGTTTTTCTTAGTATACAATAATAATATTTTCGTTATAAGTACAATGCTGTACAGGAAATATAGAAATGATTCATTTTGCATTATTGAAACATTATACCCACTGATAATTAGCAACTCCACATCTTCCCAACCCTCTGCACTGGTAATCATTGTTCTAACCTTCATTTTGATGAGTTTGAATATTTTAGATACTTTGTATGGCTGTGTCGCACAGTATTTGTCCTTCTGTGATTGTTTATTTCACTTATCACATTGTCCTCCTGACTCATACATGTTGTGGCCATCAAATTATTTCCACCTACTTTACGGTGGAATAATATTTGGTTATATGTGTATATCACACTTTATCCATTCATCTGTGTGTGAACATTTATTTTATAATATATAATAAATACTCACCAGCTGTGTAAATTTGGGAAAGTCACTTGATCTGTCTGGACCTCTGGTTAATAAGATTAATAAACACATAACATTATTATAAAGATTTAATTAAATAATATGTGCATGGTGCTTAAAATAGTTGCAAGGATTATATTTTGTCTCATTTCTGCAAGTAATATATACAGAAAACTTGTTTATTTGCATTTAAACAAAATAAAAATAAAACTCTATTCATCAGGGCAGACTACCATTAAAATAAAGACTTTTTCTCGCATTTTCCCAACAAAAATATTCCTACTGAATTGTATATAAAAAGTCAGATTATACTATATATTGCTTTTGGCAATGTGTTCTTAATTTTATATTTCCACTTCTGCTAATAAGTATCCATAGCATCACCTTAATGAATATATGATATTCTGTTCTTGTATGTAATGTAATTATTTTATTCAATTCCAATAGATGTTGGTTTAGGTTTCTCTTTGAAATATTCTTGCAGTAAAATTATTAGTATAATGTTTCACATATAACTATATTAAAAATAATGAATCTTATATATAAAAAAGAATATCTTCTTGTTTTAAATTCATATTTCTTTTATTATTAGGGTTTATTTTTTTGAAATTTCAGATTATTAACAGGGTACATACATTTTGATTATATAGTTTGATTTTATATCATTAAAATCAGAGTTATAGATGTTTCCTTTACCAGAAATAGTGCAATATACTCATGCAATGTACCCACTTAGTGGTAATTTCCCAATCCCTCTCTCTCCTTCCCCCAACTTGACTTTCTTTGAATTTTGCCTCCATGTGAGTGAATAGATGTTGATCAACTAGTTGCAATTTAGTATTAATTACATGTGGTGTTTGCTTTTCTATTTTTCAGATACCTTAGGAGAATGGTCTCCAATTCATCCAGGTTGTTATGAAAAATACTACGTGTCCTCTTCTTTATGGCTGGATAATATTCCGCCATATGCTCATATCACAACTGCCTCTGGGTCACATTCATCACAGGTTGCCACCTCACCATGCATTGGGACAACTTCAAAATCTGCTCTTTGAATTTGTCCATGGGAGATGAACTATCTGATGGCATCACACATTATTCTCTTGGGTTGCGATAAATCCAACTTTCTTGAAACACTTCTTTTTCATTTCCAGCTGAACTTTATTCCAAATAGAACTTATTCGGAGGACTGCATCCAGAACATTAACTGAGGCAGATGAAGTTGCCTCCAGAAGTGGATGACACGTTTGTATTTTAGTAATGAACACTGTAGACACAGCACTGAGTAGTGCATTTTAAATGTTTTGATCATGCCTTTTGGTCAAGAGGTTGGACTTTTGATGTTGTGTTTGGAGGCAGCAATTTTAGTGTCACATTTTTGACATTGTTCAGTTGTAGTGACCTGGACAGTTGTCTGATATCAATAGAATAAACAATTTCTTCCTCCTCATTTCTTGATCAGTTCCCTTACCTACTCCTCAAATAGTGCACCGGTCATCCATGTGCATTGGTTTGATCTCCAAGTGACAGAGAGGTCTTCAGGCTTTAAGTGCTTGAATGTACTAGGCTTTTTTAAGTCACCAATCACCAAGGGCTTCAGTTTTACTCTGGTTAAGCTAATGCAAAGAATAATTGTGAAACATTCCTTAGAAAAGTTTTTCATTCTTACATTTGTCACTCTTCTTGACAAGGCTCTTGTCAGGCATCACCTTGAAAAATTATCCACATCTATTAGCCCTTACAGATGTCATCATCATCTTTGAAGCCTCTGGCGAAGTCCGGGACCTTTTTGATAAACTCTACTACAGCTTCTACTGAAATTTCATTGGCTGCACCACACAAGACTTTCTGGGCTATCTCATGTCACGGTTTAAATCTCTTGAGCCAACCCCTTAATGCTTGGACATCTGCCATCCTATATTCCTGTGTGAATATTTTGGCAACTTTTTGGATCGTCAGAATGGAAATTTGGGCATTAAGTGACCTCATTTATTTGAATCAGTTAAATGTGGCTTTACAGACTTAATAAAAGGAAGTTTTCCTCCTTTTCCATTATAAGTCTCCACTTTCCTTACCACCTCTCTCCAAGTTCTCATGTTTACAATTTTAGATATTGTCAACTGTGATGTACATAACACAAAAGTGTTCTGTCATCTTTCTTTGGATGCTACTTTCTAGAAAATACAGAAGATTAACCTTTTCCTTCAACATTGGCTGACTTCTCTCCTTTGGGCCATCAAGCCTCATCTAACTGTAAATTTTTTTTAGTAATTGTAGGACATACCTATAATTCAGACCAATACTTCACATTGAAAAATTTTTTTCATAACATGTAATAAACAATCTAAAATTATTCCAACACATGGTAATAATAAAACATGAAAAAATAAAATATGCTGAAAGAAATAATGCAACTAAAGAGAAAAGTCCACACCTTCTACCCTTCTACCCCTTGGTATAGAGTGGACTCAACTGGTCAAGTGGTCCAGGTACAACTTGTCAAGTTCAAGTGGTCCAGATACAATTTATAAAGGTGATAAGTATATTAAAGTCAGTCTTCCACTGAGTACATGTCTAGTCTATGAAAACCAAACCAACTTAGGGAGGTGGTCAATGTAGGGAGGTGGTCAACTATGGATGTTCTACAGTCTACCTTTACCTATGTGCCTTCCAAACTGATACATATTATTGTCAAAATGATCATGAAAGAACTTCACCTTTTCAAAGTTATTGTCATGTTTCCATACCCTATTGCTATGCTTTATTCATGATGTCATAAGAGACAATTTTATAAGCAAATTCTATGTTCTCTTTGCAAAACTTCCTGTTAAGTTAATCATTATAAGAGTGCCAGAGAGAATTTGTTATTACTACAATTTCCCTCAATGTAACAGAAATAATCTTGAGATTTCAGTTGACAATATAAAGGATAATGGATCATGAAATCCATACATACGGTATATTTGCCGAGAAATTCTTATAGTATTTTTCACTAAAGCCAGAACACATTTTATCAATGTCCAGTGTTTTACCCCAAAATATGGACCAAGTTAATGGAATAGTTGGGTCTGTAGTGCTGTTCTCCTCTCCTTGCTTTTTTTTTTGCAACTTGCTATTTTTTAATTACTATTATGTTTTACCTTTAATTGCTACAATATTCTCACATAGCCAATGTGTTTTCTTAAAACCTGTGAGATCACTGAAATATTTCTCCAGGAAACTTAAATACATAAGTAACTTCTATATCTATTTTTACTGTTAGAATTCATATATTACAAGGGCCTGAAGCCTAGAGTCTTTCATTTTTTTCTCAAGATTTCCTAAAAGTACTAGTTTTCACTTATGTCAAATGTAATCAGATGCAGCCCCAGACTTACATACATAAAATAGAATTAGTTAAGGGAATATTTTTGCTTTCAAGTACATTTTCTCTCTCATCCTCCTGGCCCTTTAAAAATTTTTCACTCTGCATTCCATCACGTTTTTTCTTACTCCACAGTAGATTTTAGCCTGCTACTGGGATTTTTCCCCTGAAAATACATTCTAATATTCTGTAACTTCATATGCACTCCTCCTCATGTTTTTTTTAGTTTTATATTTGTTTTTTTATTGTAGCTTACATTTTCTTTATATATGTCTCTTTCATGTTTGATAAAGGCAGTATACGTTCTTGACGTTAATTTCTTTTCTAAAGCTATATTCAGATTCCTATTAAAATTATTTACAAAGTCACGTTCTTCTTCCCAGTTTTAAAATAGTACTCATTTTTTCTTCTTTTGGCATACATTTTCTGAAGTCAATCTCCCATTTCATTTAACATACATGGGAAGAGGTATCCAAACCGGATATTTTCTAGTAGATATATTGAAGCAGCCTTGCTCAGTTAACTTTTTCGTTCAGGGGTCAACTTCCTTCAACTGGATGCACTCAGCTTTCAACTGAATTCCCAGGTTCCCGTGGGAATTCATCTCATTCAGCTATCCTGCACTGAAGTGGGGACTCATCCTGTAACTATTTCATGAATTAATAATATTAAAATCTTATATTTTTAATATTTGCTATTGCCAATTTCCTTTTTTCCACTAATTTTATATGCAGCTTTAAATATGTATATTTCTTTTAAGAAAGCATTTGTAGCATTCTTTACATGCCTTTCCTACCTGCAGTTTGATTCTCTACCAGGATTTGCTCTTTCCCTGTGGATAGAGAGGATGGTGTTAGGACAACAAGAGTGTACTAGCAATCCAACTGTCTCAATGAGGCCACATCTGTAAAATAAAAAGGCTTGATTAGATCTGGGTTTCTGATACAATTTTTAGGCCATATGTGAAGGAAAAAGATATCTCCCAGCAGGTTTGTTCTGCCAGGACAGCTATAAATATGTGAACTGCCAAAGGTATTTCTTTACTTAACCAAGTACAATTATCACGTGTTAGTAGAAATTTTCCAAAATTCTGGAAATATATTGGTAGCACCTTGATTTGTCTTTTTCTTTGTTCTTCTTGTGGTCATAGCTTTATGAGAATTTGTAAACAAATTTTTATAAGGCTGCATGAGCAAAATCAAGCAACAACTCTTTATTATTTTCTTAAAAAGAAAGTACCAGTATTATTTCTAACCCATCCTGTAATATGTATTTCTTCCTTTCCCCCAAATCCAATAAAAGGATATATATATATATATTTTTACTATTTATTTATTTTTTTTACTTGAAACATCAGCATTGACAAAACAAAATCCAAACCCTTCAGAGGGACATTCAGTGTTTAGATGGTCTAGCCACAGAATAATTGACAAGCTTCCCTTCCTCCTTCAACTTTCAAACTAACAACATGTAGATTTATGAGTCATTTAGGAAATATGGCTATCTATTTCTGTATGTCTTTTCTCATTTAACATTCCCTTTATGCTTTTTATATTGAAGCCCTAATTGTTTCCCTTGAGACTTCTCAAAATAATACACATAATTGGAAGCATTGTGGATTTATTGATTAAGGTAGATCTGTTAAAACCTTGATTCTTAAAACTCTATTTTGGACTATTCATAGATAAATATTAACCCTCATGAATATCTTACCTAATGAGTTTTTCTCTTCTATCTCTACATAGCTATTTTCAAATCTCACACTTTTCAAACACCCTGTCCCACTATGCCCCATTCGGCTATACAGAGAACAATGTCAGCCATCAGATGGGAACTGCAGTAATTCTCAAAACCTTGCTGGGTTTTATGCAAATGAATCTTCTCTCCTTTCCATGGAAGGAGCCTCCCTTTTTTTACTGCTAAAGATTAATTTTTTTCTCATTCTTTAGATTTCATCTACCCTATTATGTTCATAAATTTACCTCATCAAATAATAACTAGTTTATTTTAATAACAACATTTCCTTTTTACCAGCTTCTCACCAACATTTTAAAATGTTCAAAATGTCCAGTTTTAAACATCATTTTTATCATCTCACATATTAATTTATAAAAAAAATGCTTGCATTTACAATTTTTTTCATCTTAAATACATGTATTTTATTATTCTTCATTACATTATTTCCCCCCCAACCCCCCAGTGGTAAGACAGAATTTATTTACAGAAAAGAATACAGAAAACACTAAAGCTCCTGGTAGAGGGAGAGAATTCAAGCGGGGAGAGAG
>CAUYON010211703.1:0-14934 GCA_963573935.1 Arctocebus calabarensis
CACTGCTCACAGCAACCTCCAGCTCTTGGGCTTAAGCGATTCTCTTGCCTCAGCCTCCCTAGTAGCTGGGACTACAGGCGCCTGCCACAGCGCCCAGCTATTTTTTTTGTTTTGCAGTTCGGCTGAGGCCGGGCTTGAACCCGCCACCTTCGGTATATGGGGCTGGCGCCCTACTCGCTGAGCCACAGGAGCTGCCCAGAACATGGCAGGTTTTAATGTTCCCCATTCCCCATTCAGGATTTGTGTGCCAAGACCCTGCCCAGCGGGCATCAACGCGGACAATTTATCCCAGCTTTGAGTCTTCCAGGAGAAACCCTTTCCAGAAATCTCAGGTAAGCAAAGTCAGCAGCAGAAAGCCTCAAAAGAGGCTTACTTGGAAGTGGCAGCTGATGCACCTAAGGGAGCTGAGGCCCTGGGGCTACGAGGTCATTCAAAGCAGGAGGATTTGGGGATCAGTCTAGACACCAGGCAGTTATATTCACTGTGGCTAATAGCTATGCTTTCAATGCTTTTCAACAAACTTACTTTCTGTTTTTTTATGTCTTTTCTTTTTTTAATCTTTCCTTTTTCCATTTTCTCTCCTTTTAAAAAGCACCTTTCTACCCCTCAGATTGATATGCTTATAAACAAAGCACAGAGATGGAGCCTACCAAATTCTTAGTCATTACTGCTTCTTTTGGATCTTCAGACTAGCTTTGTAAAGATGATGCTTCATTGAAAGTGTCTTCTCTTGCAAAAGACCCTCCATAATCTTGAGTTGATTGAGGCTAAATGAGGTGGATGCCTAAAGAAAGTTGTGCATCTCTTTGATCAAGCATTGCTCCAGTCTTGTGTATTCTGCATGTTTGGTCCAGTTAAATCAGTCAGCTAATCTTTCTGTTTACTTAATTTTATCATCTTATCGGTCCCTGCCTCTTTTGACCCTGCTTGTTTCCACTTCTGTATCCTTGCCTTTAACATTGCTTCTTAAGTTATCCACCTTCCTCCTCTCTTCCCATCTGATTTAATTACCTTGCCTGCTCAGGAGTTTTGGAGATCTTTTCTTGCTAAATCCTTTCTGCTTTTTTTATGACCTTTAATTTTCATTTCAGCATTATTTACTTGTTCTATATTCCATTGTTTTGCATTCACTGATTTGCTGCTTTTAAATTGTTTGGTACTCCTCTGCTAGATTGTGAGCTCTTTAAAGGCATAAACAGCTTCTTTTCCTCCCTCCTTTTTTTCCCCTTTCTTCTGTTTTCCTTTTATCCCTTTTTCACCCTTTTCACTGTAGCCCTCTACTCCCTTTTTTTCTCCCATCTTCTTGTTCCTTTTGCTTGCATTTAGAGTAGTTCTATTTCTGTTTGCCAAGCTCATATATTATTATTAATTCAGATAGTTTGTCATTAGAACAGGGTTTTCAAACTCAAACACCTGTGGGTTCTACATGTAATTTAAATGAGTTAATAGGAACAGGTGTAACAATGCTAAGAGTGGTGTGACTAAGGTAATGTAAACTGGAGTGTGCATACTTCATCTAAAGAGGCAGTTGTTTTGCTAATGTGCTCTAGCTGATCACTGCCATGCATAAGTATGGGCCAAGTATGTGAGACCTTCCTATTGTCAAGAGAAATCAGAAATTTAACTTTTAAATATTGTCAAATAGTTCACTTAAATAAAAAAACTTTCCAGGCCAAACATATTAGTATTGCTCCAGTCTTTGGGATTAAGTCTATGGTCTGCCTGTCTGTGACCTCCTGCTCTAGGGCGATTTGCTAATTAGTGTTAGGATGTGGGACAGCATGTACTATATTTTAAGAGGTATTATCTTGGATTAGAAATGAAATCAGGAAACAGAGTTGTAATTGATCAGTGCATCAACACAGATCAAAAGGTTTTCTTTAATTTTTAATAAGAAAAAGTAGAGGATTAACCTAGGTGTAATAGGAAAATGTAATCTAGGTAAATAGTTTGCAAATTCCCCTACAAATTTTTTCCTGCAGTATCTGTGGCAAATGCTGTAGTATTGATTGTGTATGAAGTATCATCAGTGTTTGTGTGCAGCTTTGACACAGTTTCTGCCAAGTTTCACTTCTAGAGGTAGCAATGGGCCAACTTAGATGAATTGATCCTTTTCTTACTTTTCCTGTCAGCTTTTGTTGGCAGATCTTGGCAGACTATAGATAATCTATTGGACACTTGTTTTGCTAACTGATTTGTACTGGCATGATTTCATGTGTAAGCAGCCCACAAGACACATGCAGACCAAAGAACTGTAGGTCATTTGTATGTGCTGTGTCAAACAAACTTGTCAGGTGGACTAGTTAACTTCAGGATTGTCAGTTTCTGGTAGAGGATTGTTCCCTCCATGATGAGAAGTTGAAGTTGGAATACAATGTTTATGGCGAGGAGGAAGTAAGGTCATTTAAATGAGTAAACAGGGGCAGGAGTAATATGCTAAGAGTGATGTGACTAAGGTAGACTGGAGTATGCATATTGACTTTAACTCTAATTTTCCAACCCCAAAGTATAGGGCCTTTGCTTTTGGTCTCTGCGTGGACATTGTTTTTTCCTTTTTATATGTCATAGATGTAGGAGATGGAAAATGTAGGCATGTTAGGAGAAGATAAGGCTTTATTCCATTTTTCTGTCTTTTATAGCGTCCAGTATCTGCACAGTTTCAGTCATCAAAAGCCAAACAGGTAAGTTCTGGATCATTTGGAGATTTAATTCAAATTCTGTTTTCATTCCCCAAATGGAAAGCCTTTCATTTTGGTTTTTCATGGTACACATTTAATTGTACCTGCTTTACATAGTTTAATCACATAAATAAATAAAAATAAATGCATAGATGTCTTCTTGGTTATAGAAGAGCAAGGATACAGGAACTTAGGACTCCTCTTTTCCTATCATGCTTATGCTGTGATAGAGATCTTTGAATTTGAGTGGTGAATAGGGCATAGAGGCAATTGTATCTGTCACTTGGACCACAATATTCCAGACAGGAAATATTACAGTTCATAAATGGATTCTGTTTTGCTCAGGCATCACATGAGACAAACGTTTACCAGTAGCTTAATATTGGGTGTTGAACTGTGTTTGAGTTTCTTCACAGATAATGCTTCATATATGTATAAATATATGAATAAACATATATTCACAGTTTATGAATTTTATAAACTCTGCCTTAATTAATGTCTCAGATGCTACGTTTAAAATAAAGACAAACATCTTTTCTTTTTGAATGGTCAGCAATTGCTCTCTTACTGTTCTTATTAGTATTTGAGGTTAATTGTCACTTTCTTCTACACAGACTTTAAAAAATACCTTTTTGTAGTCGTAGGCTAGTGGTGGGGATTGTGCTCCTGCTATTGCATGATTTAGTATGAGGGATGTAGATGTAAATGTATCAGTGGAACTATTAGCAGAAATCTCCAGTTATTTATTTTGGCATTTGTACTCTGTGTGTAGTTTCTGGCAATCTTGGAAGCTTGAGTTGTAACTTTCTTAGATACTGTTTCTGAAAAAGTGATTTATTTGGTTTATATGACTCCAGAAATGAAAGGAAGTGTTACTGGTTGCCTTCTGTAGTATTTGGTAACTGGTTAATGGGCCTCTGTAATATGAATTTGGGTGTTTACTTGATAGAGTTCAAAGCTCAGTAACATGGTGTGCTGTGTGTTTACTAAGTACCTAAGTGTGCCAGCTGCTATCCATGGCAAAAAACAAAACAAAACAATGCTGTTGACTTGAAAGAGCTAATATTCTGAATATTCCCTGAACTGGTCTACTTGGAGGAAAACAATAGGAAAGGAGTGCTCTTTGAGAGCTCAAACAGACTTTGAGTTTGACTCCGAAAAAGTGTCTTTGATAATGCAAATCTTATCTTAATTTCTCTTTATATATTTTAATTCCATTGCATTTAGATCCATTGCTTTAGTTGCCATAGGTTATAGTAGGCTTGTTGGAGAGCAAGGCCTCTTTTCAGTAGTTACATGTTTGAACTTGCTTACTTGACACAAAACCTTTCAGGTTTTATTTAGCCACCTTTATGCATGTTGGATTCTTGCAGTATTCTCCTTTGTCATTGTCTTTTTGTTAATGTAGTACTTTAACTCCACAGTGGTTTAAACCATCAGAGCTAAGTAAAGATAAGAAAAGGAAAAGAGAAGAAATTCCCTCTTCTGATCACTTTCATTGCCAAGTTTTCTTTTCCTATTGTAAGAATGTGGATTCTTTTACTTCTTTGCCCTTTTTCTGCTTTTCCCTTTTTAATCTGTTTTATCTACATTTCTCCCTTACCTTGAATGTCTGTGGTTCAAATTTTCCACCTACCAGAAATTGTATTGTATAATATTGTGGAAAGAACATTGACTTTAGAGTCAGATAGACCTGAATTTAAATTTGATTTCTGTCAATCACTAGCCCTTAGACCTTGAGCATGGCCCCCTACCTGTCTGAGGCTCAGTTTCTACATCTGCCAAATGGGGATAATAATATATACATGGAATTATGGGGAGAAGGAAGTGATAACACATAGGTAAAATATTCAGGATAGTGCTGGACATTGTAGTTTAGACTTAGAAAATTTAGTCACCTTCACACTTTTAAATCCTAGGATTCAATTTCCCTTTTCCCATTGTCATTATCTGGTATTATTTTGATAGTCACTTTTTTATAGTCATGTTTTTCGTATGTGCCATCATCACACATGCTGTTTTATTTATTTGCTCATTTCTCCTAGATGTTAATGAAGATTCTAAACAATGCTTAATCAATACCCGTCTTGGAAATCACTTCCTAACTTGATTCTCTGCTATTTATCTTATTTTGCAGTTACATTTTTAAACTGTTTTTAGTTTTTGTCGATGTATTATAGTCATTATATCATGGCACTAACCCCTGATTAGAAATTTAATTTGGAATCAATTTTATGAAATTTTTCATTTGCTTCTGTAAAGTCCTACAACATTAAAATATATTTGCTTTAGTCTTCTTTTTTATATTTTTGTCCCCCAAATAAAACCTTTAATGCATATTTTAAAATAAATCACGCAGCCTCCATACCATTCTTCATGAGCCCATTATACTCTAAATGTTTACAGAATTTTTTTTCTTTTAATGTCTGTTCCATTGTTTTACTAGGGATTTGACTTAGACTTACCAGACAGTAATCACCAGGAGCATACTTCTTGCATTTTTTGAAGATTGGTACCTCATTTGTTTTTTTCTCTGGTACCTCCTTAGTTCTTCATGATTTTTCAAACATGATTGTAAGTCGTTTTGTAAATTTTTTTTTTTTTATTAAAGCCAGTTCCCTTAATAATAAGATGTATGTCTGTTAGACCTGCTGACTTACATTTATTCTACATTTCCAGATGTTGCATATCTCTTTTTTTTACTGTAACAGAAGGCTACTTGCTTGCTCCTGCCCTCCCCCAATTTCAAAGTGTACCTCTGGTTATCATTATATTTAAACCTTGCTTAGAAGCCATTTTTTCCCTCCATTTCTTGATATGTGGCCATTTTGACTTTTTTTTTTTCAGTTAGCATTAATTTATTTCGCTTTTTAAATTAACTTTTATGTTGTAGATGACAAGATGCATCACATGTAAATTGAGCTATTTCTAATTTCTTTACTCTAAACTTCATAAAACTGCATTGGTAGATTTTTATTCTTTGCTTCTATTCCCTGTCATATAGATTTTATTTTTGCTGCTCAATTACTATATCTTTTATGATCTCTTATCTTTTTTCTTATTCTACATTTTGTCAGATTCTCCTTATCGTTGGTACTTGTCAACTTTCTTTAGGCTGAGAATCACTTTTCTGATTCAACATCTGTTCATACTACTTTGAGTGGGGAGTGGTGGTTCTAGCCTCAGTAATTTTACATTCTCAGTTCTTCTTTAGCAATAATGATTAAACCATAGGCAAAGGTTTCTTCTCTGGGTAGATTTCTGAACCATAAGTTGTACTAATGACAATTTAATATCTTTGATGTATGTTGTGTGGCAGAATTCTTAACAACAGCAATTTGAGAGTTTATAGTTTATCTGGTAGTTTAATTCATATGTCACCAAGCCAGAGGCTTCTATTCTCTTTCTTTAAGTTCAGAAGAGCCTTATTTCCTTAGTGCATTCAGTTGACCCTTGGGAATATGTAGATTTATTATTATATCTGCCATTCACAGAATGTAGCTGATGTGTCCAAAGTCAAAATCATAAACTGGCTTGCATTTTTTACTTTTTTGCTCTTGTTCTCCAAAGTCAAAATCATAGACTGGCTTGCATTTTTACTGTTTTGCTCTTGTTCTTGATAGTTCTGATAACCTTTAAAATCAGTCCAGTTCCTTTTTTACCTTTGCCTTGCTTTTAATCTCCAAGTGTGTCTCCTTGGCTCTCCTACACATTTCTTTTTTTCTCCCTCCTCCTAATCCTTTTTTCTTCCCATTCCTTTTTTCTCTCACCTTTTCTTTTCACCTGTATCTGTAATTCAGGTCACATCCCTTCCTTTCTCAAATCTCCTGGACACCCCAACCAGAAGCCTAGGCCTGAATCCCTGCATACTTTACCCCCAACCCCAAACAGTCCATATATATGTACACAGTAGCTAGAGCTAGAATTGTGGACTGCGTAAAAGGAGTGATTGTGTATGGGAGATAACTCTTTGAAAGTGATGGCAGAGAAGTTGAAGAGTTTGGGAGTATTAGTTCATTTTTTTACAAGGATGACATAGTAGAAAAAGGGTGTAATACTGTTATCTATTTCTAGAAGCCAAGAATATTAAAAGCCATTTTAAAAAGCCCACAAAAATCAGAGGTTCACATAAGATGCCATTCAGTAGTGATTTAACTTGTGTTCTTTTAAATACAGGCATGTAGTAAAACAATTGTAATATGTAATAACTATTTCTTACAATATTTTTCATTAACCTTTTAGTACAGATTTTAGTTTATCAACATTATTAAACAACATACTTTCTCTTCTAAAATACTTAATAAAAAATCTTTATTATGTCATTTAAATGAATGCTTATTTCTTACTCTCCTCGTATAATTTAAGGCAATTTTAAAGTACCCTTCTAGCATCAGACAAGAAGGCTACTTGACTTAGGAAGACTTACTGCTAATGGCTTTATGGTGAGGGATATGCTGTCATGTGTAAACTAGATGAGTTTTTTGGGGCAAATATTAAGTAGTGTATGGTTATTTAATAGTTTGGCTTTTCCAAATTATATATAAATAAGTATTCATACTTTTTATTACTTATATTGGTTTCTTTTCTAAATCTTTTTTTCTATTTGTTTTGTTTTTGATACAGAGTCTCATTTTGTCGCACTTGGTAGAGTAGCGTGGTGTCATAGCTCACAGCAACCTCTAACTCTTAGGCTCAAGTAATCCTCGTGCCTTAGCCTCCTAAGTAGCTGAGACTACAGGTGCCTGCCACAATGCCTGGCTTTCTTTTTTTTTTTTTTTAAGAGACAGGGTCTTGCTCTTGCTCAGGGTATCCACCAGCCTCAGCCTCCCAGAGTGCTAGGATTATAGGCATGAGCTACCCCACCCGGCCATCCTTTCTAAAGCTTTAAACTTTTCCCTAAAACCCTCTCATTTCAATATACTGCTTAATGTATTTCCAGAGATTGAAGGGAAAATATTTCCCAAAAATCCTGTTACAGATTTTAATTCTGACTATGATTAATCTGTATGTCCCCACTTTCATTCATTTATTCATTCAACAAATATTTATTTATCTACTCTATGCCAAGTACAATGTACTGTTATAGATGTTGAAGATACCACAGTAAAAGCTATACAGATGAAAGTTCTTGTACTTTGCATATTACTTACACCTACCTGTTGATTTCTTGGGTTTTCTTTATATAGATATCTCATCTTGGACTTGCCTATCAGACAATTTATTTTTTATAGCTCCCATGGTAGGTTTGAAGATTAGTGTGTGTTGGTATCCCTTGTGTTTCAACAGTAAAATCATTACAAAGTCTGATAATTAAGTTCATGAACTTGCCACTGTTTGCTTATGTTAGCAGCACTGTACAAACAACTCAGTAAGGTTTTATAACCTGGGTATATCAGTGTCTCACAGGTGTGTTTATGTTGAGGTGTGGTGGTATTTTGCGGAGTGGTGTTCATTATTGTTGTGTGTTTTTATGTGCCATCACAAGCATGTTGGAGCTCGAATTAGAGCACTGAACAAATACTAAATTTCTTGTGGAACTTGGGACAAGTAGAAGTGAAATGAGGGACATGTTAGTCCAAGTTTACGGGGATAATGCCATGAAGAAAATGGCAGTGTACAAATAGTAAACATTTTTCTAAGGGGAGAGAAAGTGTCAATGATGAAGAGAGAGCCAGGTGGCTCGTAGAAAAGCAGAACTGATGAAAACATTGCAAACATTAGTTGAATTATGTATCAGAATTGTCACCTATGAGAAGTCTAGCAGACTAAGTACACGTTGATAGAGAAACAGTTAGGAAAATCTTAACTGAAAATCTTGGCATGAGAAAGATGTGTGCAAAAATGGTCCTGAAGGAGCTCACTGATGAACAAAAGCAAAAGAGAATTGAAGATTGCCAAGACCTTTCAGAGAGGCAAGATGAGGTTTTGGGCCATGCTGTCACTGGTGATGAAACATGGGTGTACCTATACAACCTTGAAACAAAGCATCGAAGTGCCCAATGGAAGTCAGCCAATTCTCTACAACCAAAAAATTTCTGTCAGTTCAAATCAAGAGTGAAAACAATGTTGCTAACCCTTTTTGATATCAGTGGGATTCTTCATTATGAATTTGTGCCACTTGGACAAACAGTTAACCCAGTTTACTCTTTGGAAATGCTGAGAAGTCTGCATTAAGAAGTAAGACAAAAATAACCTGAATTTTTTGCTCCTGCATCATAATAATGCACCCGCCCACATAGCACTGTCTGTGAGGGAGTTTTTAGCCTGTAAACAAATAACTATATTGGAACACTCTCCCTCTTTACCTGGTTTGGCCCCCAGTGACTTTTTTCTTTACCCAAAGATAAAAGAAATATTGAAAGGAAAACATTTTGATGATACTCATAACCTCAAAGGTAATCCATGGGTCATTATGAAAGTTTTGAGATACACAAAATTTAAGAAATGTACAATCCGTGCAGATGGAAATCAGTGAAATCTTCCCAACAACACCTATAAGCTGAACAATTTGAAACCTGCATAGGTGAATCAGAAAGCACACTGTCAACTGTGTTTCTTGGAAGTGAAATAATGGACCATGACAGTGTGTCCCAAAACTTTTGTAGTGACCTATGTATTTCAACAGCTCTGATGGCCATTCTGGAAAGAGTTTCAAAATTGCTTTGAAAGATACACTAGGCATTGACATTGGTGCATAGCTTCCCAAAGGTAGTACTTTGAAGGTGACCATATTGATATTCAGCAATGAGGTAAACACTTTATCTAGGATGAGTTCGCAAACTTAATTGTCAAAGTTTTTATTTGTATATCTTAGTTTGTTTAGGCTGCCATGGCAAAATACCCCTGACTAGATGGCTTAAACAATAGAAATTTATTTTTCATAGTTCTGAAGGCTGGGAAGTGTATGGTCAAGGTGCTGGCAAGGTAGATTTCATTCTGAAGCTTCTTGTATAGGTTTGTAGGTGGGAGGACAGGCAGAAAGAAGGAGAGATTAAGCTTTCTAGTGTCTCTTATAAGGGTGCAGTGTTTTTGTTAGACCTGGGCTCCACCTTCGTGACCTCATCTAACCCAAATTACCTTCCAAAAGCACCATCTATAAGTGCCATGAATTTTAGAAGGGTATAAATGTTCAACCCATAACACTTGAGTCCTGCTGAAAAGGCCAAAAATTAATTACCAAAATAAAATGCCTTTCTACAGGGAATCTACACATAAAGGCAAACAAACAATAGCTCCTGAAAACTGGGCTTCTTCTCTTTGATTGAAATTACTTCCAGGAATCTAGAAGACAATTTGCACCCATAGTTGGTTCTCTCTGCTTGGCAGATTTGTCTTATTTTATCTGTCACTTCGTCTCTTTCAATGATAGGGTATTATCATGCTTCATACCATCTGACTTCCTTTGTTATCCCTATTTTTCTGCTAGTTATAACATTAAAATCCCTTAACACACTTGTACTCAGATGACCTCCCTGATCATCATTCAGAAGCTGAAATAGCCCACATCTTCTTTTGGGACCAGTGATGAACATGTCTGCCTCCTTGGAGTACTCCCCAGGGGTAGTCATTCTTGTTCCATGTCTCTTGAAATCCAGCAACCACAGTGGTTCCTAAATTGTAGCCTTTTGGTCACAGCCCTTTTTTATGTCACTGGTGACTCTCATCTCAATGTTTCCCCAATCAAATTCTAAAACATCTCACAGACCAACTTTTTAATTTATAGTATAATAGATTATTCCTAGGTTTTGCGACTTATGTCTCAATTCTCCTAACTCTCCTTCCCCAAGGCTGAAAAGAACATATTTACTGAAATAAATACACATTTATTAATACTGTTCTATTGAGGCTCTTGGAATATTGGATGTTCTCTTAAACCAAGATTAGGACTAAGTAGTAGCTGAGAAAGTCACGTGGTTCTCATTCTTACTTTCCTCATATTTCTCTCTCAACTCATGCTTTTCAACTGTTCTGTTTTCTCTTCATGCCTTTGCATTTACTTTTATCTGTGTCCTAGGGTTTCAGAGTAGGAGATTAATCACAGAAAATGGGCTGTGGATTTATGTTACAAATACTAGGAAGGATAATGATGTGAGAGAACATAGAGAGGGAAATGAGTAATGATGAAAACTGTTTTTTAAAAACTTCTGTTATTTTTATTTTCTTCTCCTTAGCGTTCTCGTCCACTCTCTGCCAGTGACGCGGAAATGAAAAATCTTGTGGGCTCAACCCGGGAGAAAGTGCCGGGGAAGTTAGGTGGTTCTGTGCTTGGTCTGTCAATGGAGGAGGTAAAGATAAGTCCACTTCATGCCTTTGTGAGTTAACATAGGGTTCAGTGAAAGTTAGTGAGCAATTCATAATATTCATGAAAAACTCATGTTTAACATTGAAAAGAGAAAGACTCAAGATGAGAATTTTTTTTTTCCCTTCAGGAAACATCATTTTAAATGGAATTTCTCCCTATGTATTTCTTCCATATTTTTGGGTCGTAACTCTTCCTGTGTACTACAGCCACATGGATTCCAGTTTTCAAAATTGGTGCTCATTTTATTGATTTTTCTCTTCTTCCATCTAGATCAAAGTTTTACGGAGGGTGAAGGAAGAGAATGATCGGAGAGGTGGATTTATTCGCATATTTCCTACATCTGAGACATGGGAAATATATGGGTGAGGTGACTACCTTTTTAAAAAATCTTTACCTTAAGTCCATAGATGACATTAACTGTGGCACGCTATCATATTGCCCCTCACATGATGCTTTCTTGTTTTTTGTTATTTATAATAAAATTTATAATTACTCAGCCCAAGAACTAGATCATTAACAAATAGTACTTTAATCTACCTCTATATTATTCCTCTCTTTTATAAAGTCCCTAGTTGGCTAGTTTCATCCTAACTAGCTCCTCAACCCAGGGTTAGACATGGTCCTAAACTTTGTGTTTATCATTACCTTGATTTGAAAAATTATCTTTCTTTTGTTTTTTTGGAGGGGTTGGGGGATTTTTTGAGACACAGGAAGAGTTACGACGCAAAAAATACCTAGTCGTCAACCCTGGGTAGGGTTCTGTGGCATCATAGCTCACAGCAACCTCCAGCTCTTGGGCTCAAGCGATCCTCTTGCCTCAGTTTTTCTGTTTTTAGTAGAGAAGGGGACTCACATTTGCTCAGGCTGGTCTCAAACTCGTGAGCTCAAGTTATCTACCCACTTCGGCCTCCAGAGTGCTAGGATTATAGGTGTGAGCTACATGCCAGCCCATATGTTGGCATCTTTGTTGAAAATTAATTAGAATATATACATGTAGGTCTATTACTCAACTCTTTTCATAGTTTCATTGATTTATATGTCTGTCTTGATTGCTCTAGCTTTGTATTAAGCCTTAAAATTAGATAGTGTGAGTCTTCCATCTTTGTTCTTTTTCAAAATTATTTTGACTATTTTGTGATTCCAAAGAAATTTTAGAGTTCCTTTGTCAGTTTCTACACAAAAGCCTACTTATGGCTTTTGGTTGGGATTGCATTGAGTATACGGATTAATTTTGGGAGGGTGGAGATCTTAACAGTAGTGAGTTGAGTTTTCCAATCCATATGAACAGGTATGTTCCTCCATTCATTTAGGTCTTCTTAAATTTCTTCTAATTTTTCTTTTTATATTTTAATTTTTTTGTTGCAAATCCCCAGTGTCTCAGTATCTAACAATGTTTTATAGTTTTCAGTATAAAAGTCTTAAACAGGTTCTGCTAAATTTATCACTTAGTATTTCATGCTTTTGCCTGATAATGTAAGTGGTATATTTTTAACAGTTTTATTGAGGTATAGTTGGCATACAATAAGCTGTATATATTTAAAGGTCACAGTTGGTAAGTTTTCAAATGTGTACGTATCTGTGAAACTACTACCACCATCAAGATAGATAGTAAACATCGCCTTCAAAAGTTTCCTTATGCCCCTTTGTAATTGTTCTCTCTTGCCCTTCCCTGCCCTATTCAGTCCCCAGGCAGCTACTAATCTGCTTTCTGTAGCTGAAGATTCATTTGTATTTCCTAGAATTTGATATAAATAGAATTTTACAGTGTATTTTCTTGTTAGGCCTTTTTTACTGAGTATAATTGTTTTTAGATTCATATGTCATAGCATATATCAGTGGTTTAATTCCTTTTTATTGATGAGTAATATTCCGTCGTAGCCACAAATAATAATTTATCTTTTTGTTGATTAATGGATATTTGGATCATTTGTAAGCGTCTGTAAAATTTATGTATCAATTTTTGCATGAATATGTGCTTTAATTTCTCTTGGGTAAAGATCTACTTGTGGGCCAGGCGCGGTGGAGGACCCTTTTAGTTACTCTGGAGGCTGAGATGGGGGGGATCCTTTAAACCCAGAAATTCAAGTCCAGCCTGGGCAACATAATGAGACTCCAATCTTAGATGAAATGAACAAATTTCTTAAATTTCTTAAATTTATTTGTGCAATGAATAGATCATATTGTTGTGTATGCTGAACTTTTTAGAAACAGCCATATGGTTTTCTAAAGTGGTTGCATTATTTTACATTCATGTCTTAAGTATATGAGAGTTCTAATTCTCCTACATCCTCAACATGTGTTGAGGTGGTGTGGTTAGTCTTTTTAGTTTTAGCTCCTAGGAGGTGTATAGTAATATTTTATTATGGTTTAATTATCTCTTCAGTTTTCTTCAAATTCTATAGGATTGTTATTTATTATGTATTTGGTAGAATTCACTATTGAAGCCATCTGGACCTAGAGTTCAATTTCAGTTTCTTTAAGAGACATAGGGCTTTTCAGGTTTATCTATTTCAACTTGAATGGCTTTTGGTCATTGGTGTCTTTTAAGAAATTTGTTCATTTCATGTATGTTATATTTATATGCATACAGTTATTTATAGCATTCCCTTATCCTTTTACTATCTATAGAATCTATAGTGATGTTATGTGTCTCATTTCTGATATTGGTAATTTGTTTTTTCTCTCTTTTTTAATACTGGTTAGTTTGGCCATAGATTGATTAATTTTATTGATCTTCTCAGAGAATCAGCTTTTGGTTTCGTTGTGTTTTATTTTTTTTCCCTCTAGTTATAGTTCATTGATTTCTACTCTAATCTTTGTTATGTTTTCTTCTGCTTAACTTTGGTCTTCATTCACTCTTCCAGTTTTCTTAGGTGGAAGCTGAGGTTGTTGATTTGAGATTTCTCTTTTTTTCCCATATAAGTGTTTAATGCTACAATTTTTTACTAAGTACTGCTTTAGTGATATTCTGCATATTTGATTGTTGTGGTATTGTTTCCATTCTGTTTACAATACTTTTTAATTTCCCTGTTGATTATCTTTTTGCTCATGGGTTATTTCAAAGTTTTTAATTTAGTTTTCAAATGTTTGGAGTCTTTCCAGAGAATCTTACTGATTTTCAGTTTACTTGTATTGAGGTCAGAGAACATACTTTGTATGACTTCAGTCTTTTTAAATTTACTAACATTTGCAGGGCAGTGCCTGTGGCTCAAAGGAGTAGGGCACTGGCCCCATGTTCCGGAGGTGGCTGGTTTAAACCCAGCTCCAGCCAAAAACCACAAAAAAAAAAAAAAAAATGTACTAACATTTGGCTTATGGCCCAGAATATGGTTTATATTGATAAATGTAACATGTACATTGAAGAGAATATATATGCTGCTCTTTGTGGGACTGTAACTGTTTATTAGGTCATGGAGTTTGATAGTGTTGTTTAGATCATCTCTATTTACTAATTTTGTCAATATTGAGAGACTGGTATTAAAAGCTTCAATTGTAATTGTGAACTTTAAATTTCTCCTTTTGGTTCTGTCAGTTTTTGCTTCTCATGTACTTTGGAACTCTTGTTTTTTGGTATGTATGCTTTAGGTTCATTGTGTCTTCCTTTCCCCCCCAAGGTAAAGGGGATGTCTCATGGTATCTGGAAAGCTCTTGGTACCAAGGTTACTTTTTTCCTCCTCCAGCCTCTGCTTCAGGCTCTCTTTACTGCAGACCTGCCCCTTCTGCAAGCTTCCTTGGTTTCCGATGGCCCAAAGTCACCTTCTCTTCTTGTTTGTTGGAGAACAGAGCCTCAAGCTGTCACCCTAGAGAGAGTGCCATGGCATCACAGCTCACAGCAACCTCCAATTCCTGGGCTCAAGCGAGTCTCTTGCCTCTGCCTCCCAAGTAGCTGGGACTACAGGCGCCCGCCACAACGCCTGGCCATTTTTTGGTTGCAGCCATCATTGTTGTTTGGCG
>CAUYON010211709.1:0-27111 GCA_963573935.1 Arctocebus calabarensis
GATTTATTCTTCATATGAAAGTGTGAGTGATTGGAAATTGGTTTCATAATAGTACTGAGTACATTGGATATATTTTCTTCCATTCTTGAGATACTTTACTAAGTAGGATATGTTCCAGCTCCATCCATGTAAATGTAAAAGGGGTAAAGTCTCCATCTTTTTTGAGGCTGCATAGTATTCCATGGTATACATATACCACAATTTATTAATCCATTCATAGGTCAGTGTGCACTTGGGTTTCTTCCATGACTTGGCTATTATGAATTGAGCTGCAATGAACAATCTGGTGCAAATATCTTTGTTGCCAAGTGATTTTTGTTCTTTTGGATACATACCTAGTAGAGGAATTGCAGTAGCAGGTCTACTTTTAGATTTCTGAGTATTCTCCATAGTTCTTTCCAAAAGAGACGGATTAGCTTGCACTCCCACCAGCAGTGCAGAAGTGTTCCCTTTTCTCCACATTCACACCAACATCTAGAGTTTGGGGATTTTGTTATATGAGCCACTCTTATGGGAGTTAGATGATCTCTCAAAGTGGTTTTCATTTGCATTTCTCTGATGATTAAAGATGAAAAAATGCATCTTTAATCATGCATTTTTTCATGTGTCTGTAGGCCATTAGCCTATTTTTCTGAGAGAATACTTTATGAGGAGGACCACCCCCCAGGCAATTGAAGCAACACCAAAAATACATTACTGGGATCTGATCAAACTAAAAAGCTTCTGCACAGCCAAGAACACAGTAAGTAAAGCAAGCAGACAACCCTCAGAATGGGAGAGGATATTTGCAGGTTATGTTTCTGACAAAGGTTTGATAACCAGAATCCACAGAGAACTCAAACTTCTTATTAAGAAAAGAACAAGTAATCCCATTTCATTGTGGGCAAGGGACTTGGGCATCATTTTAAAATCCATTACCAAAACCACAAATGGAAAGTTGGACAGAGACCAGCCTCCAGATGACCCACAGCACATCATTTTGGGTGTGAAAATGTGGGAAAAGACACATAAAAATGAATCTCTATGAGGTGATCACAAGTCCCTTCATTTATAGTTTGTTGTCAGGAAGTGATCAGTACTGGTTAGGAATGCAGTCTCAGGGTATTTTGGCCTAATTGCCATGCTTATCTGAGAAATTTCTTCAGGGGTTATATAGTCTTTATGTTTTTATTTTATAATAGAGTTGTGTCTTACTATGATTAGGAAATGTGAACTTGACCAGCCTTAGTATGAATCTTACAAAAGAATACCTTCCATGGTTTACAGTTATAATTCTATAAAGGAATACTTTAGGCTGGGTAAAATTAAATCATTTTGTCCTGTAGACTGTACAAGAAACATGGCACTGGCATCTGCTTCTGGCAAGGGCCTCAGGATGCTTGCACTTATGGCAGAAGGTTAAGGGGAATATGTTTGTGCAGAAATCACATGATTACAGAGGAAGCAAGAGAGAGGGGAGCGAGGTACTGGGATCTTTATAGCAACCTGATCTTGAAGTTTCTTTTGCAAGAACTAATAGAGCAGCAACTTACTCATAAGCATGAGGATGGCATGAAGCCATTCGTGAGGAACCCACTCAAACATCTCCTAATGGGCTGCACCTCCAACATATTTTGAGGATCAAATGTGGTCAAATACCCAAACCATAACAATAGATTCTGCAAAGCAATACAATATATCCTATAACTTGTGTTTACAAAACGAAGTGAAGGAATTATGCTGAATAACATGAACCAATCAACGAAGGACAAATACTGTAAAATTATTATGCTGAATGAAATTAGCCAGTCACTGAAGGACAAATATTTCTCATACTACTTATAAAAGAAATATGCATTAGTCAAACTCATAGAAACTGATTGTAGGATAGTAATGACTAGGGGCTGGGGAGGGGGAAATGAGGAGTTACTAATCAAGGGGTATAAAGTTGCAGTTAAGATGAATAAATTCTAGAAATCTTCTACACAGTGTTGCGTCTACAGGTAACAATTCTGTTTTGTGCACATAAATATTTGTTAAGAGAGTAGATCTTGTTAATTGTTCTTACCATACAAATTATTTTTTGTCAATTTAGAAAAGCAGGCTTCTCTGAGTTGATATAGCAGAATTTTTTCAAGTGCATGTCATGTGTTAAAGCTCTTGGATATTTAACATTTCGGAACAGCCTGCCTCTAGGTAGAGTTGGGTGTTCTGGTTCACAGTGAACTGAACTAGTTTAATATTAAGTAACCGGAGATTGTGTAATTAAAACAGAAGGATGTCTCACCTCATTAGCCTGGCTAATTGACAGTAAATCCTATTCAAAGTAGGTAAATACATTTTGAATAAGAACCCTTAAAATAGAAAATATAAGATTAATTATTCTGTCTTTTCTACACAGCTGGATTTGGGTAGTTTTGTTTTTAAAAAGAGAACTAATAACTCTAGTGCAGGAAAACTGTGAAGACGCCACTTTACAGCTGTGATAAAGCATCCAAGATAGTGAAAGCGAGCAAGATTATTAAGAGAAAGATGGATAACTGAAACCAAAAAAAGAAGCTTCATGTAGACAATATCAGTGCATTAAATCTCTGTATACCTTATTGTCTGGTTACCTTAATTTAGATAAAATTGTTTCTGAAAATAGGAAAATACACACAATATATTTTTTAAATGATAAAAGGAAGACAACATATTTGTTTCCTTTTATAACACATTGTCTCTGTGACTGATCGGAGATTTTTCATCTGCTTTATCCAAACAGGGGACACTCAATAATTTTAGAATACTTTGAGAATCATTCTTTATCTGTGTGAAATTACGATTTTAAAAAAATTGTACCAGAGATTGAACAATTATGCTGTATTTGTTAAAAAGCGCATGATTGTTCAAATCACCATGTCATTAATTAAAGTGGCTCTCCAGTTTTTAATGAACATATAACAATAGATTTTTCAAACTTCTCATAGATTACTTACAGGATTTTAATTTCCCCACATGATGTATTAAAGTTTATCATGTAGATCCAAATTTTGTTTCATTTTAAGCATTAGACAAGTGTTTGAATGTCTCTAGCAGTATCTTAAAGCCATTTACAATGATTATGCAAATATGTATTAGAAACCTTTAAAAGCTTTTTCTTCAGCCATTTTATTTTGCTAATATGGACTAATTGGGTCCAAAACCTCTCTTAGGTTAAGGAAGTACAGTTATTCAGAGTAGCAATTTTGCTGTCCTGGAATAACAATTTTATAAGGCATCATAAAGGTTTTTTTTGGCTGAATCCCCAAATTTTAATGATGCTTTGAGGATTTTGCATTCATTAAATCTGCTTCTAGATTTGTGTTACTAAGGTGTATGTGGGACTGGATGCTCACTAGTATGGCTTTATGTGTTTCCCATGTGACTTTTAGAGTTTAGGTATAGAGCCAATGTGCAGAAAATGAAATCCATAGAAGGCTTCTTTAGGACTACTTTGACTTCTCAATTATGTTTTATCAGGCATTTCATATATGTCAAGCACTAAGTTAGGAGTTCGCCCAGGCAGATATGAAGGACAGAATGTGCTACATCTTCTGCTCTCAAGGAGAATGGCCTCCGGATTTCCACTGTGTTCATAAGAATGGTCTAAAGTATACCTTGTCATGGTAAACACATTACATCTATTTGCTAAATATACTTAATAAAAATTTTGTGAATGAGTAAACAAATGTACTTCATAAAAGAGGAACATGCAGATGCTCTGAGAAGACAAAGAAGTGAGAGATTCCTTCTAACTCAGCAAGATCGTGCCTTGAATTTTGATGAAATTGTGTCTCTTTGTAATACTGAAACTTCATGTTTAAAATTTTAATATGATTCTATTCATTGAAAACATTGATGTGAACTAAAACTCTTTTAAGTCTTAGACTCTTGACAGCTATTTTAAATTAACTTGTCCTTTCTTGCACATGAAAATGTTTAAGGGTATGTCAGCAATTATGGAAAACTGAAAAGAAACATACCAAAAATAGTAGGAGCATAAGATCATAAAATGATCACTTCCTACTCGGGTCAGACCAATGTGGAACTAAAACAATGTAGCTTAAGGATATGACCATCTTCCTACTATTGATCTCCAAGACTATAATGTCACCCAAACTTCACAGTTTCTATTATTACCCATCATAGTTACTTATCCATGGAGTTGCTAAGTATCTTTTCAGCCTCCATCATTTCTTAAAGTAATGAAGTTTTGTCAGATGGCCAGTTTCTTTCTTCCTCTGTACTCCCATTTTCAAGGTTAATTTATGTGAAATGCTATTCATAATGTATGAATATATAGAAGATATACCATGAAGTATGCTCTTTTTTTCTCAGTAGCTGAGAAATCTTACATCATATTTATAGAATTTATTATATTCATTTCTTTCACTCCAATTTATGAAGTACTATGTGCAAGATAGTGAATCTACATCCCCAGGACACAAAGATGAGCAAGAAAGACTTGGCATCTGCCCCAGTGGAATTTATAGTCAAAATAAAAAGAAATAGGCATGTAGATTACATTAAGAACAATGAAGGAAGGAAATACGGTATCGTGATAGAGATACACAGGACTAGATAGCTAGTTTAGATTGGTGGACAAACAAGTGCTCTTCGAAGAGGTGAAACTTAAGCTGAGATCAGAAGCATAAGAAAGAGCTATCCATTCAAAGAGCAGAGGCAAGAATATTCCAGACAAAAGAAGCAACATTTATAAATGTCTTAACACAATGACTAAGAAAATGTAGTGAAGGCTATGTTCACCACTTTGATGAAAGTATTTAAATTGTGTATAAAACCTGCACATTATACCCCATAATTGCATTAATGTACACAGCTGTGATTTAATAATAAAAGAAGCAACATGTGAAAATACCCCAAGATCTGAATGTGATTGTTATGTTGCAAGAATAGGAAAAAAAAAACCCTCAATGTAAAATAAAGAGAGAGGGTTATATGAGATGAAGCTGAAGAGAAGGAACCCAGCATATGTAGGTCCTTTACAGGCCAGGATATAGAGGGGGGAAGATTTTGAAAGCTTTTATACAAGAGTGTGTCATAATATTATTTAATTCTTAAAATTCTTCTGAATATTTTAAAGAGAATGAATTAAAAAAGGAAGAATGTTGAAAGAGGGAAGATTTTTTTCTTAAATGTATATTTAAGCGGTCCAAGCAAGAAATGGGGGAGGTAGCTTAGGGTATTGGTAGTAGAAATAAAGATGGATGAATGGAAGTGATATTTTCAAGTATATCTGGTAGTGTAATATTATATGTGCCCTTGTCTTTCTTCCCTTCTAGACTGGTGCTCGTTGAAGGAAAATTCTATCTCTTATTCATCTGTGTATTTTCACTGCCAGCTGGGCATATTCAATGAAGAATATCTTTCCATAACTTGGTGTATCTGGGGCATGGAAAGCACTCATTAAATTTTCAAATAGATAAATAGGTTCATTACCTATTAGCTATAGTGGAATTCCCCTTTATTTCCCCTAAAATTAATTTTTCCCACACTTCAATAGAGCTGTGGTGGGTTTCATATACTACAATGCAGTGAATATGGCCACATTCTTCCTTTACCTCCCTTCAAGATCTTTCAAATTGTAATGACATACATTCAGTATTTTTACTTTTCAGGTTGAAGAAACACAATGTTTTTTTTTTTTCTCATATGATAGTTCTTCCTTTTTTACCATTAATTTCTACTGCCTCCTTCTGATTTTTCTTTAACTCTTTTATATCTCATGTGAGATGTGATAGCACTATGCTCCTGGTGCAGACCCTTGATTGAATGCTGAAATTTGTTTTAGTACAATACACAGTCTAATAGAGATTGATATTTTCTAGACTTTTTTTTTTTTGGTTCCAAGAAACAGGGCCCAAAGAGTCACAAGTTTTCTTCGGGTAAAAATTTGAATACTTATAGCTCAAAATAAAGTAGGAGGATTTTTTTTTTCTTTTCCTTGCTGACAGTGAAACTTATCTGGTAATTTTCTTTCCTTTTATACAGATTCATGTAATTTTCTTGCGTTTTGTATCCGGCAGTTTGGCATCTCACTGTCTCTAAAAGAGCTTAGTGTCGATTGCGCTTTTCCTTCAAATCACTTATAAAAACTGTGAGATTAGACTGACCCCTAGGAGAGATTTCCATTTTTAGTTTTTGTCCAGAACAAATTTCTCCACTAGTTTTTGTTTCTTAACTGTAAGGTAATAATTCTCTAATCATGACAAAAATAGTCTCTCCAGTTCATAATAACTCCAGTTGTAGATTATGTAAAGGCACTTTGAAAATGAAAATAACATATCTTCTTATTCTATTTTGTTCATATTTTTAGTTATCTATGAAGAAATAAATCTGATTCACCTTTTAGGTAGAAACAGTTCTCTTTTAATGAATATGATAGTTCTTGAATATGCTATACAATTATATCTTCCACTAATCTGTCTGATATGCAGGTGAAATTTTTCAGACTTAAGCTTTGGAAGCCCCAGTAAAACTCTTGTTATGGATGCCAGTTGCCATCCTTACAGCATTTTTAATAACTCAATATATTTTTTGGCTAATATCTCTACAATTTTACCCTTGGATTCTTTGAAAATTTTTAATGCATTTAAACTAATTTATCAAATCTATAACATTGTATAATTTCATTATCATTAAAAATCCTTTAGAACATGACATTTTCTCAGTTGTAAGATGTCGTCTTTGACCTTTTAAGGAGTAGTCACTTATTCATTCAATTATCATTTATCAAATGGCTACTAAGTGACAGACACTGGGACCAAACAGTGAACGAGTAGGTAGAAATCCCTGTATTCATGGAGTTTACATTATTTTAGGGTTGACAGACAATAAAAAAGCAAATAAATTCATGATGGATTAGTGGTTGTAAATGTTCTGAAGAAAAATTAAAGCAGTTAAGAGGATAGAAAGTGGGGCAGTGCCTGTGGCTCAGTGGATAGGGCATTGGTCCCATATACCTAGGGTGGTGGGTTCCAACCTAGCCCTGGCCCCGACCCAAACTGCAACAAAAAAATAGCCGGCCATTGTGGCAGGTGCCTGTAGTCCCAGCTACTCAGGAGGCTGAGGCAAGAGAATTGCCTAAGGCCAAGAGCTGGAGTTTGCTGTGAGCTATGGTGCCATGGCACTCTATCGAAGGCTACAGGGTGAGACTCTGTCTCAAAAAAAAAAAAAAAAGGATAGTTAGTGACATTATTTAATATATTGGGACTAGGAAAACTCTCTCTGAATATATAACATTTGAACAGAACCTGAATGATGTGAGAGCCAGAATGATGTAAGCAATCCATGAAGATATCTGGAGGAAGAGAGGTCCAGGCACAGGGAATAGCAAACTCATAGGCTCTGAGATAGGCATGTGCTTGTCTCATTCAATGGACGGCAAGTAGTTCAATGCTATAGGAATAAAGTAAGTGAGGAAAAGTGGTAGGAAATGATAAGTAGAGATTTAACTGGGTCCAAATCGTGCAGGATCTTACATATCAGATTGAGGACTTTGAATTTTATTCTTGGAAGATATGAAGCCATTTGATGTTTTTGAGCATGGGGAATCATAATGCCACTAATTGTTTAAAAGTGACACACTTGTTACAGTGTGCAAAGAAGAGATTGAGACTTGGGGACAGAGAAAGCAGGAAGACAAATTGGGAAGCAATTTCAGTTTGTAATTTGGATAAGAAGCAACGATGGTTTGAACTTGGGTGCCAGTGGAAGTCATCAGATTATGAATGTATGTTGAAGATGTACTTGAATGTATATACTGATAAAATAAATGTGGAGTTTTGGAGAAAAGGGAAAATTATAAAAATGATTTTTAGCCTATGCTATTGCAAACAAGGAGGTGACATTTATTTATTAAATCATAGCTGTGTAAATTAATGCAATCGTGGGGTACAATCTGAAATATTTTCATCAAACTGTTTAACATAACCTTCATGGCATTTTTTTAGTTATTGTGTTAAGACATTTATATTCTGCATTTAGTAAGTTTTTAATGAGATGAGACAGACTATGGGAAGAGCAGTGTTTGGGGGGGAGTTGTAGAAGGATAAGACTTGGACCTTGTTAGATTGTAAAAGCCTATTAGACAACCAAATAGAGATGTCAATCATAGATGTTCGTATACACAATGGTGTTTAGGAGAGAATTCAGGGCTACAAATGTACATTTGGATCATGAGAGATGCCAGTATGCAGATGGTATTTAAAACAATGTGACATGCTGAAATTGTCTAAGGATGAATGTAGACAGGAAAGAGAAGAGGCTTCTGGTCTGAGACTTGGAGAACTTATTTGTAAGGTTTGTGGAAAAAAAAAATATATATAGAAGGAGTGACCAGTAAGGTAGGAGGAGAATTGATGGTGTAGTGGTCCAGAAGACAAATGACGGAAAAGTTTCAAGAAAAAGAGTGTGAATCTTGGTTCAGTCCCTGTTGCTCAGTGGTTAGGGCGCCAGCCACATACACTGGCTGCTCAAATTCCCTTGCTGCTAAGAATACTCTAGTATGATAGATAACTATATGCTATAAATATGTTAGCTTTCCAGCCTTTTCCTGGAGATTATAATTTAGTCAATTGTGGGTCTGGCAAAATGTATGTGTGATAAGTATACATAGGTGATTCTTTTCTTCAGAAAAGTTTAGGAGACATTGTGTTGGATACTCAGTCTGACCAGCAGCTATGAGGGCAATTCAAGTAATTAGCACTTGAAGATATTATGTCCTTTCTCTAAGCATCATTAGACCTCTAACTATTTACCAATAGGAGTTCCAGAAAACAATGAAATGTCAACTGAAAAAGATACCCCTTGCTCAGGGCCTGCTTTTTTTTTTTAATTAGTGCATTTGTTCATTCAGCAAATGCAATATCTTCTTTCAAGAAGCTTACAGGTTACTTAGGGAAAGGTCAGATATTAAATGACTATCACATGGAAACATTATTACACACTTGTTGATAATATAAAACAATGATAAAGAATGCTAAGAAAGATTACAATGGAACCCAATTGGTGGGAGTGAGAATTCAGGAAAGACTTTTCTAAGGAAATGATTATTTAAACTAATTAGGTAGTGAGACTTGCTTCTGCTGCTACCCAGCAAATTACTGTTATAGATCAGTTCCAGGCATCCTGATCCTCAGCTCAATTGTGAGTGGAGTAGTTAATCCAGATTTGTTGGTCCCTGTATACTATTCTATGAAAATGTCATATATTTTTTGACCTATAGCTTCTCACAGACCTTAGGTTTCCCCTTCTAGGTTAGTTTGCCCAGATTGGTATATAAATGCTAGACAGAATGTCATACATCTCCATATTTGGTTCTTTAGAACCCCTTCTCCCATCCCATTACCTTCTGCCCTTCAGGGACTTCCTGGCTTCCTGCACTGACATTTCTCATTCCCTCAGTCAGCAGCAGGGTCATCCACCTGAGTATCTCAGTGTCTGCCTTTGGTTTAATTTTTCTCTTACCCTCTGCCGGAATTCAAGGACAGAACTTTTACTGGATGATCCTCCAACCACGTATTTAACCACTCCCCTAGTGAATTTATGGGGACCAAATCATTCAGAAAATAATCCAAACACTTAATTTTAGCTCTTCTGTAAATAGTATTACCTAAAACAGAAAAAAAAAGACTGCTAATTATTATGGGAAGTAATCAGCAGACCAAAAACACAAGGGTCAAGTGTTTTCATTAGCATGTTAACACACTTTACAATTTCTAAAGGGCTTTAACACACATTTTCATTTGTGCCTGACAATAATCCTCCAGGAGAGGTGTTATTATCATTTTAGTGATAATGAAACCATGGCCCAGAGATGGAAATGCATAGCCTGAGGTTAAAAACCCCACCTAGCCCAATCCATTTCTATTTCTGATCATAATGACAAGGTAGCGCACTCAATTTTGTGGCTTGCTTTATCCTTCTTTCCCTTTTCTGGTCCCTAGGAGCCTACTTATTTGGAGTTCAACAAGGCTCCTGCAATTTCGATTTGCTTTCTCCAGCTGTTCCTGCTGTTTGAGAGCTAGGGCATCAAAGCTCTGCTTGAATTCCGACACTTTAGCCATGGGAACCTTTATCATTTTAACTGCTCTACTTGGAGCCTTAACTCTACTGAAGTCCCCTTAATTTCTCAGTAGAGAAAGTGTTGGAGCAAGAATCGCTGTGGTTCGGGTTGTTTAACTGAAGATAGCTTACACTCCCAAAGGATGTGACCATGGTGTCCTAGTGGGAGAACCTGTCTGGCTAACTGGCACATTCTGCATCTCTGCTTCTGAAACACTCCTTTCCTGCTCTTTTATCTCCTGCTATGGTTGTTGTAAGCATTAGTTTGCATATAATTTTCCGTATAATTCATAAAACCAAACCATTCTGCCAGCTTCTTTATCTAGGGTATTATTTGAGATTTTTCCTTTACAATTGCTGTTTAGGAGGGGAAGAACAAGGTAACATGCTCCTCAGAATGAGATTTTCCTTACAGTTAGTAATCACTGCACCAGCAAAGGTAAAGAGTAGGGTCCTCCTAATATCAACATCAATTAACATTTGGGCAGAAAAGAACCTGGCCTCACTACAGGCTCTTTTTTATCCTCAAATCTACCCTTTATACTATATCCTTCCATTGTTTTCTCTCGATTTCAAAGTGACAGCAAAAAGAAATTGTGATGTCTTAGGTGCTCTTCAGAAATGTTCAAGTTCAAGTTCATTTTGCACCCAGATGTAAGGTATTCATTTTTAAATTCAAACATGTCTCTGCTCTTTGCCTTTGAGTAACCACATTAATTTGAAAGTATCCTTCCTTCAGCATAGGCTTTTGTATCATCCACTACTTTAACCCTCTTATGACTTTGTGACCTCCCTCACCAAATCCTCATCAATCATTAAGATGTCAGTATTTAAACCTCTGAATCCATCAGCTTTAAGTGCTCAATGTGCTTTTTGGGAGTCAGAAGGTCTGGATTTAAATACTGGCTCCACTGTTTATGACAAGTTCCCAAATCTGTCTGGATCTTAGTTTCTTCATCTATAAAATGGGATAATTAAAAGTATCTACCCCTGGAGGCGCCTGTGGCTCAAAGGAATAGGATGCCAGTCCCATATACTAGAGGTGGTGGATTCAAACCCAGCCCCAGCCAAAACCTGAAAAAAAAAAAAGTATTTAACCCTTTACCCAGTTGCCATGAGAATGAAAATAATGTCTGAAAAGTCTTTAGAATAATGTCTAGTAGGAAATAAGAATGCAATAAATATGAGCTATATTGTTACTTCTTTGGTATATGTTTTCATGCGATGCAGTCAAGTTTATTAACCTCACAGAGTTACATGAATATTAGAACATGTGTGTGGAATGCCTAGCCTGGCATAAAGTAAGTATGCAGTAAACAATAGTCCCATTCTCCACTAAATCATTCCCTTCATTTCATGCTACCTTGACTCACTTGAAGAGTGCTTTCCCTTATGTATTTTTGCTTTTGTATATTGCCTACTATAATATAAGTTTAAACTAAGTTGAATGAAGTCCAATTATTTTTAAGATGTTAAGAAGAAAATTGTCAAGTAGGAGCTGTGCTCTCAGGCAAAAACCTTTAGCATGGTGACTCATTTTTTAAGAAGTTTCTTTTACCTCCAGAGTGATGTGGATATTGTAATAGCCCTTACCTTCTGGCCATTAGACACCTGAGAGCCTGGAGAAACTGAAAAACTAGCTGTTCCTGTTCAAAGTCATTCTTTGTAATTGCATGAGGTCAAGTGTAAAATGTAATTGCTTCACTTCTATTCAATTGGTGCCACTTTTCATTTTGTACTTTGTTGTAGTCTCATATATTGCCAGGCCTGGGAGAGGCCAGGAAATGCCAGCTTTCCCAGCTTAAGCTCTGGTGTTTGAACTTCCTCTATGTCACTCTTGCCAAATGGTCATCCAGCCTCACTTGATACCTTTTGGGGGGAAGGTAAGCTTGCAATATGCAGAGTGATGCTTAGATCTGGTTAAGATAGACATGACTGTGAGAAAAAGTTGCCTTTTGTGAACCAACATCTATCTCTTTATCTTCTCCCCAAATGTCCTAACTTTGCCTCTTAAGACCTCGGAGAACTAGAGTTCTCTTTCTTGTGCAACAGCAGCTAATCTACTATTCAAACGAAGTTCTCACACCCCTTGCAGATTTTTTTCTTTCAACACTTGGCTAAAATTCTAAGTTAATATCAGATTATCTTTAAATTCAGTTGAATATCCAGATAATGTAGCCCCGGTGGTGATGCATTCATTCATGCTATCTAGTCTGCCCTTTAAGAAGTTTCAGATTCGAGAGCCTATTGCATAACTCCAAATTCTGCTTAATAATTCATTGTTTGAGGAAGCAATGGTTGATGGTTACTGTAGTCTGTTCAGGTTGCTATTGCAGAATATCATAAACAGGGTCATTAATAAACAAAGGAAGTTTATTGACCCTATCTCTAGAGGCTAAGATGGCAAAGAACAAGGTGCCAGAAGACTGAGCATCTGGTGAAGGCCCATTTTCTGGTTCACAGAGAATGCCTTCTGGCAGTATTCTCACTTGGTGGAAGGGGAAAGGCAGCTCTCTGGGGTGTCTTTTATGAAAGGACACTAACCTGATTCATGAAGGCTCTAACCTCATGAACTAATCCACCCTGTCAGCCTCACCTCCTTGTACCATCACATTAGAGGCAATTTTTCACTTGACCCTACCCTTAGGAACTACATTTGGGATTAACGTGGGTTATGGAGCAGCATTCATTCGTTCAGTCTATCACTCAATGGATCCTACGAGGTGTTAGCTGTATACCAGTTACGAAATGAAAAGATGGCTGAGTACTATTTTCTGCCTCACATTTCCGGTAGATATATCATGGTTGAGGAGGCAGATATGTTAACAACTTAAACGTACTATGTGAGAAATGCAGTAGTAGAGACATGTGGAAAGTACTTAGCGACATCAGCAGGAAGAATGACTAGGACTGCCTGATGCAAGGTACAGGTGGACAGCTGCTTAGAAAGGTTCTGATTGAAGAGATGATATTTGAGCTGGACCGCTAAGCAGAAAAGAAAGTTTGGGCAAATGAAGAGACATAGAAAAACATCTGGAGGAGTGCTTGAGGACTGAGCAGTCACTTGATATGCCTGATGTGCGTGCAAATCTGAGGTAGATATTGGACAAGAGATGAGCCATAAAGGTGTGCAGGCACCAAGTCAGGAAAGGGCTTAAGAATTGGGTTTTGTTGCATAAAGGATCAGAGTTCAGTCAGAAGCACAGCCGTGGGAGGAATTCAGTCAGTTTTGACATAATTACTAAACAGAATCATCGAGCAAAATTATAAGTTAAATTATAGAGAATGGAAGGCTAGTTATAACAGGATATAAACGGCTTGTTTGGGGACAACCTAATGAACCCAAATGCAAATCACAATTAAACAGCTAATCAAACAAGTAAATAATACTTCACTTAAAAGAAAGATAGTCCCTTGAATTGAGAACTCTCCTGGAATAATGTAATATGTAAATTCTATTCAAAGTAAATCCTCATGATATTTTTTTCAGGAATATTGTCATTATCTCAACCAAGGAGTGCTTGCTTATTTGGGCCAAATGTGTAAATCTGACACCGGTTGGCTATATTGCTGAAATGCATTGCCGGACATGTCTAACATTCAAAGAGACCCAAAGGTGATGCAGCTACGTTCTCACAATATATTATACCAGAGTCTCATGTTAGCAGTGACCTTGGAATCTTCACTTTAAGATCATCAGACACGTGGAAGAAAACAGCAACTAAAACACCTGTGATGTATGAAGAAGTAAATCCTTTTAAAGAAAATCAAAGAGACCATCTTATTCTGAATTATATGACATGACAGAGGGTGTTAATAAAGACGATGTTTACATTAAATTATGATGACCGTGTTCCTTTTATTTACAGAGTTTATAGAGATTAGTTTTCCAAAAGTAGGTTTTGGACTTATCATGTCTGAAGCTATTGCAAAGATGAACCGAATACCAACTAAATCTTTTAGTTTTTCTTATTGATTTTGCCGTTAAAACTTCTTAAGTGTTCCCTTCTAACACAGTCATAGTCCTCTTATTTTTAAGCTTTTGCAGCTGAGGGCAAATATTGCTTTAATCACAAATACAACTGAAAAGATGTTCAAGAAGAAAGGTACATGGTGACTTTCAAAACAAACATTTGAAGGAAAATCTGTAAATTTTCATTTGATTAAGTAAATATCAGGGCAGGATAATAAATCCAAAATTTCTGCCAATTTTTCTTGCCACGATTTACGAAACATGTTTCTACCATCATATTCTTAGCTTCAGGTCAGCCTAAGGAAAAAAAATAGACTTTTATAAAACGGGAGCCACTGGGATCAGCACTTCCTTCTGAGATTACGTAAGAAGAGGCTAAATGAACTCAATCATTTCCCTTTAACGCAGAAGGCAGCCCATGAACCTACTTTCTTTCTACTTTGTACAGCACAGAAACAATTTCTCCTCCTACAGTGATGACATGAAATATATTTTTGGTCTCTGTTAGTTGACATGCAAATGTACCCACTGTACCTCAAGTGAAAACTCATTAAAAGCCGCTAGAATGCAATTGCGTTATCTCCCAGGAACACAGAAAATAGCATTAGTCATCACTCCAGTGCATTTCCATTTGCTAACACAGTGAAATCATCAACCCCACCTTCGTTTCCCCGAGGTTGCCATAAAAATGTTCATATTTTATTCCTATTCCACCAGACAAAAGCTCTAGGTGTCTATTTATCACTAAGACACGTTTTTATTTAAATTGCAAACTGCTGCCACATGGTCTCATGTACCTCCATGGCAACTTTCATTTCCTAATCTGTCAAGTAGGTATGACTTTGTAGACATTGCTAAAAATTACACATCAAGTGTTTGAAGTCATTGCTTAGATAATGAGTATTGGGCTAAATTAGACACAAGGAGAGGCTAATATACAATAAAAATAACACATCTTCTGAAAATGTATACATTTTTTCTAATATTTTACTTGTTTGGGGAAAATAGCTTATTTTGCTCAAAGATTCCCAATGGGTACTTTGCTAATGTACACATAACAATAGACATTTGGGCCAATCTTAGTACAGCATACCTTCCCTACTTTCCTTATTTCTTCTTACTATAACAACCACATCTGGAAACTGGAAGGAATTTTGAATGGTCATTATTCATGGGGTGAATTTTAATGTTTTTGTCGAGCCCCCACAATAGATCAAGCTGTTTTGTTGAGCACCCATGATGGATCGAGCTTTAAGCATCGAAGATGTATACTGACTCTTGGGAAGCTTCTGGGTACAAATAATAAACAACTAAAGGAATAAGATCAACTCAGATGGTAATAATTGCTATAATGAAAATTAAGAAAATTTCTGTAGAGTCTCTGTATGTATGTTTAGAACAATGCTCATTCCATGGTTTGTCATAATTTATTCATTTGTTGTATTACCTGTTTAAGTGTGAGTGAGAAGGATGATTGATGTGCTGTTTATCTGTGTATTTCTAGTGCTCAGTACAGAGCCTGGTCAATATTAGCTGTTAAAAAGAATGAGGGCATTGGGCGGCGCCTATGGCTCAAGGAGTAGGGCACTGGCCCCATATACCAGAGGTGGTGGGTTCAAACTTGGCCTCAGCCAAAAACTGAAAAAAAAAAAGTGCATAATTTCTCAGTGAAGTATACTTTCAAAACCAGTTTCTCCAATTTCTCATGCCCTCCCATCAAATAGATGTCTTTCAAACTGGTACCCAAATTACATTTCAAGGACAATAAAACATATAGTGTTTAAACACAGAGGCTCCAGAGTCAAATTCCTGGGTTTAAAATCCCATTTCAGCCACTTGGTTTCTGACTCTAACCCTTTGGGCTGTATTTTATACATCACAGAAGTGCTCATTAGATTAACTGTATCATGGTTGTTTCAATTATTAAAAAAGATACTAGGCATACATTAAATAAATGTTAGCTATCATTTTCAAAGACCATATCTCATATAAATAAGTCCCTTATTTAAAATGATTTTTCCCTTCTGCACATATATTCCATGCTCTAGCTACACTAATAAAACTCTTATTAAAAATTCGACTAGCTCATATTTACTATGATTAAGGCACAAATTAAGTAGCATACATGTATTGTTCATTCATGTATATATTCAACAGATAATATTGAGCACATAATTTAGATCAGACACCGGTGTAAACATTAGGGCTATGACAGTCAATAAATAGACTAACTTCTTTCCATGCTCTCAGGTAGCTTACATTCTTGGAATAGGAGGCAGGTGTTAAGCAAACATAAATAGTTTAAATATACACTATGTCAGATAGTGATAAAACACTTTGGAGGAAATAATGCAGGAAAAGCTTCTGACTCATTCATATTTAGGTAGGTACCTATATTGCCTAACCAATAACACAACATGACAAGCAAAATGAAGTGAATGTGGAAATGTTATTGTTTGTGGAATGCCACATTGGGAAAATACTTCATAGTTTTGTGAGTGTGCAGTTATTACTGAGAAGCATCAGGTGAACTCATCAGAGGAGACCACTCAACCTGCCTTTGGGTTTATCAGCAGCTGACCCTTAATATGACATCTGTGGGGGCCAAGCACTCAAGAAATCCCAGGCCTTGGCTCAGCCTCATTTCAGCAACTGATTTGCAGCCATTGCTAAGTGCTCTGGGCACACCACATCCAGGGTGTGCACTGACATCTGGACACAAGAAGGAATGTCTGGAGTGGAGAGGACAAAAGACTCACTGACTCACACCAAAAACTTCCATGAAATCCCTGCTGTCTTCCCATCAGCATAGGCCAATGATTCTCAACCTAGTGGTTATTTTGCTCCCATCCCCAACCATGGGATGTGTGTCAATGTCTGAAGACATTTTCAGCAGTTATAAGTGATGGAAGGTGGGTGCTACTCACATTAGCAGGTGAGAGCCAGGGATGCTGCTGAATGTCTTACAGCGCCCAGGAAAGCCCCCAAGAACAATGAAATATCAGACTTAAGGGCGGTGCCTGTGGCTCAAAGGAGTAGGGTGCCAGTCCCATATCCCGTAGGTGGTGGGTTCAAACTCGGCCCTGACCAAAAACAAACAAACAAAATAACACAAAAACCCCAGAAATGAATAAAAAAAAGAAATATCAGGTTTAAAATGTCAAAAGTGCAAAGGAGGCAAACACTGGTGTAGGCTATAACCTTTCTGGACCTAGATTAGGCTGGGATTAGGGAGTAAACCGCATCACCTCCAGGTTTACAGGTTACACAAGAGCCTGAGTGGGAATAGTCTGGGCTTTTGGTCTAAGATTAAAGACCAGGAAAGCCAGAAGAAGATCAATTGGAGAACTCATATAATCCCTCTCTCCTGTATATTACTACCAGAGAAAGGCAGGGTGGCACACCTGAAGGAATAGTTGCTTGGTACAGTAGGATCCAATAAAAATCTGTTCTAGGGAAAAAATGATTATATCATATAGCAGTAAGCATAATTATTTTGTTTAAACCTCAGCTCCAGACCTATAGCCATTAATGGGGTCTCTTACCTTCAGATAGCCTCAAGCTTTCTAAGCTCTTTTTCCCAGAAAGAAACAACTAATGGCATCTGCCCTAAAGCTTTATCTCACTTATGTCTCTGTATCTTTATCTATTTCCTTCCTCTTCTTCTGCTAAATTTGAAGTATTGCTATTTATTATGATCCTATAAGGTGAAATGAATGTGAAAGCCTCTTACCTCTTATACAGTCTCATGGTTTATGGAGGCCAAGGGATTCCTCATGTTCTTCTGGTGGTTGGAAAATAGAATGGTTGGACAAAACAGGTTACAGACTTTTGATGAATCAGAATTCTAAAATGCAGATGGTATACTGGCAAGTCTTCTCATCAGTCCTGTGACCTGTCTTGAGGAAGGGTGCAGTCAATCTAACTCTAGAATCAAACTTGCTTGGCTGTATGTTAAAATCTTGAGTCCACAAAATGAATATCTGTTAGTAAAGAGATCTGAGTCTTCCATGATATACAAAATGTGTTAAAAATTGATGATTACCTAACAGAGATAAAGTTAGTCATCTACTAAATAACTCCCCCAAAATAAGACTGATATTTCACACACACACACATATAATTAGGGCCTTTCCAAGAATTTATTTGGGAAACAAATTCTTGGAAGGGCTAATACATTGTCACTGATATGCCTACATATGAGTGGCTTTATTAGCTCAACTCTGAAAAGCACATTGGATTTGCTTTTTCTCACTAAAGGCAAGTTTTATTTATTTATTTTTTGTTTGTTGCCCTATACTAGAGTGCCATGGTATCATATCTCATAGCAACTTCAAACTCCTAGATTCAACTGATCCTCTTGCCTTAGCCTCCTGAGTAGCTGAGACTACAGGCACTGGCCACAATGCCCGCTTAGTTTTTCTATTTTAATAGAGACAGAGTCTTGCTCTTGCTCAGCCTGGTCTTGAACTCCTGAGCTCAAGCAATCTACCTGCCTTGCCTCCCAGACTGCTGGATTACAAGTGTGAGCCACTGTGCTTGGCCTAAAGGTGAGTTTTGATTGAGTTGAGTTAGGAGCTGCTGGTGACAAGGAAATGCCACTAGTGATCACATGATTGAGAGGGCTAAGGGAACTACTAAAACTTTTTTACTATAGCAAAGTGGAATTCTATGACAAGCTAGACTCCTGGCTTCTGGTAAATCAGGAAGTCAAAATGCAGGCAGCTCACTGGGAAGTATGCCTGTTTGTTTTGCCAGCCTGAGCATTTGAATATCAAGGAGGTATGTTCTCTTAAAATATAGGGAGTTAATTGCCCATTCCATGACATATTCACTTGTTCTTTCTGCATCAGAGAGCGTGAACTCAAGGGTTCAGTGCAGTCATCTTGGCCATGGCCTACTTGGTGTGAAGAGAACTCACCAGTGTTATCTTTTGAACAATTCAGCAATATCCAGCATTTATTGAGCACTTGCTATGAGCCAGGCACTCTGTTAAACACTTTACGTGCATTAGCACAGATCCTCACTCTACCCAAATCAATTTTTCTAAATGCAAAATTCTGGATGTTGTCTTGACAAATGCCAACAAAATGGTCATAGTTAATATTTCCGTCTGCACAGAATGAACGTGTTTCAAGTTTGGACAGTTTATTGAAGTGAAAGATCCATGAGGTTCTGATGGAACTCAGTAGACATAGGCAGCCCTGATGGGTTAGCCTTTCCAAGAATGTACTTCCCAAATATATATTTACTTCCCCTAATTATATGTGTGCGTATTTGTATGTGTATAACACTTGCCCACTTTGTTATACCCTCCCATCAGGAGATCCTCCTTCAAGGGCTAAACCTTAGAAATTACCAAACAGTTTAGAAGGAAAGCAGTATTATTTTGAGAAAATAAATGTGTGCTGATTATTGGAATGGGCTGCTAATTTTCTATTGTCTTGGCATATCTGGGGCACTTGCTCTGATCATACTTAATTGAGAGTTACGTGGGTTTATTCACTCTTGAAAGAAAAATTAATCATTTAATAATAACTTACCTCATGGAGACTTTACATCCATTGTATTAACCTGGATGGAAGTGGAACACATTATTCTTAGTAAAGCATCATAAGAAAGGAGAAGCATGAATCCCATGTACTCAGTTTTGATGTGAGGGTAATTATTGACCTAGTACACGGTGGGGAGTGGAGGAAGGGGAAAGCAGAGAGAGAGAAGGAGGGAGGGAGGTGGGGGGGAAGAAGAACAGAGAGGAAAGGAGGGAGGGGGGTAGGATACTAACTTTGTTAGTTCTCTAAATTCCCTTGGCTCTTCCCTTAGGGGAAGAGCTGAGAGAGGGAAGGAGGGAGGGGGGGTGGGGTCTCTGTGTGTGACACATCTTTTGGGGGCAAGACACAATTATAAGAGGGACTGTACCTAACAAATGCAATCAGTGTAACCTGGCTTCTTGTACCCTCAATGAATCTCCAACAATTATAAAAAAAATAATAATAATCACTTACCTCTCATGACTCTTTGACTTGCCTAATCCTAGGCATTCCTGAGTTAGAGAAGTGGTTATCAACTACAGACAATTTTGTGTCACACCACCATCCCACAAAAGACACTTGGAAGTATCTAGAGACATTTTTGGATGCCACAATTGGAACAAGGGTGTTTGCTACTAACATTTAGTAAGTAGAGACTGAGAATACTTCCAAACTTATGCTGTATAGAATAGCTTCCCACGACACAAATTCATGCAACCCAGAATGTCAGTTGTACTAAGGTTGAGAAACTCTTCTCTAGCTTTGAGGGGACTCCTTAGTTCTGGAGATTTCTTTGTCTAATCTATATGTTCTAATTCCATAGGTCAGAACTTTAAATCTTTGCTCAGCATGCCTAGTGATTCTGAAAGAAAGCATTCCTGGACCAAACATGGAGAACCACTGCTTTATTTTTACAGTTTTCATTTTGTGCTCACCAAGGACACATACCTGCAATCCTCTGCTTAAAGAGTTCTATGTGATAAACACTTCTCTTATTTTATTGCATTTCATTCAATTAAATCTATGAAATTTATAAAAATATTAACACTACCTATTAGTATACGAAATAGAATATTGACAACAAGCTGAACTCTCTTCCTAAGACAATAGATGTGTTTTTACTGGTGGTACTATACAATGTGTAGATGATAGATTGAACCAGTACTGTTTTCCAATTTTAGATAGACAAACATCACTTCACACTTAGGATACTACATGTCAAAGACAGATTTCCATGTTCAAAGATGAAAGTGTGTTATTAATTGAACATTACAAATTATGAACACTACTGGGGGTTTCTGATGAGAGGAAGAGTCATTACAATAATTTTGAAAATATTATTTTACCAGTCTTAATTGAGAAAACAATGCATTACATTTCCACTAAATCCAACTGCTTAAGAAATTCAAATTATATTCCCAGTAGTTATGGCTGCATCATAAGTGTGTTGCTAATAAAACTAGTAACAGATAAGCTGGCCTTCCTGACAATCATCCCTTTGTTAGTTCTCTAAATTCCCTTGGCTAATGACACCCTGAATCAAAATCAGATGCTACTAGGTGAACTCAAAGGAAGTGAAATAAAACCACAATTTCCTGACATAGTTAACAGTAAGAATTATAATACAAACAGCCCTGGCTCCGAAGTCAGACAAATTTGGGTTGCAGTTCCATACCCTCCATTTATAATCTCAGCAATCCTGAGAAGAAAGAGCTTCAGTTGTCTTATCTTTTCTAAAGGAATAAAAACATCTACTTCATATGTTTATTGTGAAAGTTAAACAATGAGACAACATATCTAAAATGCCTAGTACATAATGCTACACACAAATGGTAGCTACTAAATCAAACATACTGATTTACACTATTGTCAACCAATTTATCTTCACTTGGATTCTAATCCATAAATGGAAAATAAGTGTACACAGTCTTTTTCCTCTTTAAGACATTATGGTTTATCTATTATTTGGCTATTATTATTTTATTATTAGTAATATTTTATCAGTTTATAACGATTTAAAGAATTGACTAGAAACTGCACAACCCTGACATATCAGCACGTGTAGCTGTGATATGGGCTGCTCATTTGCAAAGGAAATCTCATCAGACAGGAAGTGTAAATTTCTATTTTCACCTGAAGTATAGGGTATTATCATACTCTGTTTGGGCTGTTAGAATAGAATACTTGAGACTGGATAAAATCTAAAGATGAGAAATTTATTTCTTCTAGTTCTGGAGGCTGGGGAGTTCAAGATAAAGTCACCAGAATTTGATGAGAGCCTTCTTACATGGTGAAAGGAGAAAGGTGGAAGGGGAAGAAAGGACAAAGTCCCTCTGCGAAGCCTGTTAATAAGGGCACCTAATCTTATTCAAGTAGGGTTTATGGTTTAATCTGGTTTAACCATAATTTAAAAGCTCTGCTTCTTCATACTATCACATTGGCAATATCTGAGTTTTTACGGGGACACTTTTGAAACATAGCAGGTATTGGCACATAGGTAGAAATATCTAATGTATATTGTGCGCAAAAGAAGACACAAAAGTGCATGCTATACGATCCTGCTTATGTAAACTATAAAAACAGGCAAAATAAATAGAAGCTATTAGAATAAGGTGACTATGGGGTAGGAGAGGCAGTCCGTGTGTGTGTATGTGCGTATTAGGAGGGTTAGTAAGCAAAAGGGACCTTAGTGGTGCCTAAAGGGAATTGGCAATGGTACTGATTCTTGATCATGGTGCAAACTGCATAGAGTTCATTCAGTTTATGAAAATGTGTATATTTATAATGTGTTCTCTTTTTCTGTATGTATCTTATATTAAATCCAACATTTCAAAAACATGATGGTGGCAAAAGTAGTATTCTTGTTTAGAAGCAGTTGAAAAATGCAGGAAGTGAACTAAAAATCCTCCCAAATTCTACCACCAAATTATAGTCAGTGCTGACATTTTGTTTTCATATTCTGTTATCTTTATTGCTTTTAAGTAAAACAAGAGTCATGGTGCATAAGGAATCTTGCATCTTACTCTTGATAATTTATGTTATTTTTAATAAATTCTCCATACGATGAAATATGCTTTGAAATATGATTTATAGTACCTGTGTAATATTTCATTCTATGGCTATGCCATATATTTCTTGACTAAGAATTGCTCTGTATAGCATTTAGGTTGTTTTCATGTATTTGAACTCATAAATAATGCTGTTATTATCAATATTTTCCACAAATATTTATGAATATATTTAAATACTTTCTCAGAATAAATTTCTATAAGTAAAATTACTGTTCCAGAAGTATAAATACTTTAAGTTCTTGATAAATATTACCAGTTCACTCTCTAGAAAAATCCTGTGAACTTAGTTTTATCAAGAATAGTCAAAGGTGCCGATTTCTCTGCATGATTATCATCACAAGAGGATAGAGTTAATATTTATCAACATTTTACTGTCAGCCATTCATTATACATGTTTATCTCATTTATTATTTAAAATAATCTATAAATTAGGTATTCTTTGATTTCTGATGAGTATGAATATGCATACAATTAGGTTACATAAGCTTGAAAAAGAAAAAAATGTATGGAGTTAGGCACTCTTATCCTTATTTACAGATGTGGAAACTAAAGCTAGTAATTACCTTTCTCAGCCAGTAATTAGAAGACCTCTGACCTATTTAAACTCTTTCTGTTCCTGCATCAGGATATGTGTGTGTGTGCGCGCGCATGCGCGCTTGCCTGCTCTGCTAGGGGAAAAAAAAAGTCAGACACACCTTTCTTCCAGGAGAAATCTCAACATTCAGCTTGTGAGCAATGTTAGGAATAGAAATTCAAAAAAGATGGAAAGAGCATCATCTTCTGACACTGAGGAAAGGCTAAATGAGAAGATGCATTTTATAATGCAAAATGAAGAAAGGTTTGCATGTTTTGCAGCAGAAGAAATGAGAAAGGTGGAAGGAGAGAAATGATTTTCTACTGTAAGGCATGCAATGGGAAGCCTGGAATTCATTCTGGAGGTTGCTTCAGGGAGTATCACACTTGAGCGGCTCCTGTGGCTCAGTGGGTAGGGCGCCGGCCCCATATACCTAAGGGTGACAGGTTCAAACCCGGTTGTAGCCAATCTGCAACAAAAAAATAGCTAGTCGTTGTGGTGGGTGCCTGTAGTCCCAGCTACTCGGGAGGCTGAGGCAAGAGAATCACCTTAGCCCAGGAGTTAAAGGTTGCTGTGAACTGTGATACCACTGTACTCTACAGAGGGCAATAAAGTGAGACTGTCTCTAAAAAATAAATTAATTAATTAATTAAAAAAAGGAGTATCACACTCAAGAAAATTATAAACAAAAATAAATAAAAGCACTTTAATTACTTTATATAACCTAAAGTAAGTAATAAAATCATCAGATGAGTTCATATTTATGTTTTTCTTTTTTAAACCTGTAGGATAGCTACAAATAATTCACCAACATCTTTGTTGCCTAAAGTAAATGAGAGCTGGGAGTATGCAGGTGGCAGAAAAATTTTGACTACAAAGCCTTTTACCATCACATCACATTTTCTGTGTGTTTTGATGAAAACACATTTTCACTTAAACCTAGATTATTAATTAGTAAGCTTAAATTTTTTTCTTTCAAGTCTTCAGTGATTTCTTATATTTGTTCTCTTGTCAATGGCCTCTCCAATGGGATTAATTTTTAATAGTGTGTTGATCTTTTTATCACTGATTTTCTAGTGTATTAATACAATACATATACATAGTAAAAATGATAAACAACAAAAAATAGTTTCTCTTTTGCACCAGAACACTATTCTTAAACTCTAAATTTTGTAATTACCAAGTGTACACTTCCATAAATTCCTATGCTAATATATCCCCACTTAAAGGCCCATATATTCTTTTTGTGTGTGTTTTATACCTGCATTAGTTTTATACGGCTATCATAACAAAATTCTGTAACCAGATGGCTTAAACAACAGATATATATATATATATATATATATTTTTTTTTTTTCAGCTCTGGAGGCTAGAGATCCAAACCAAAGTGTCACCAAAGTTGATTTTTCTGAGGGCTTTCTCCTTGGCTTGCAGTTGGCTCTCTTCTCTCTCCGTATTAATGGCCTCTTTTTTTTTTTTTTTTTTTTGGCCGGGACTGGGTTTGAACCCGCGACCTCTGGCATATGGGGATGGCGCCCTACTCCTTTGAGCCACAAGCGCCGCCCTTAATGGCCTTTTATTCATTCACTGTTTTGATATTTCTCTTGTTATAAAGATAAGAGTCATACCATATTGGAGCCCATCATCCACATCGCCTCATTTTATATTAATTACCTCTTTAAATGCCTGCCTCCAAATACAGTTCCATTTTGAGTTACTGTAGGTTAGACCTTCAACATTATGAATTTGAGGGAAGATGCAATTAAACTCATAATAATACCAAAAGAAAAATACTATATGTACCGTATGATAACATGGTTATTATACTTAATACAGTTTGAAATCGACATATATCAGCTACATAGAGATCTACTACATTCACTTAAATTATGGCATCTTATTTCAGTTTACAGGTATAATTTCCTTAACCAATTTGTCATTCATGAATGTTTATGCTATCTCAAGTTATTTAAGGTCACAAATAAAAACACTATGAACCTTGTACACAAATCTCTTTGTATATCTTTAGTTATATCTGATTATAACTTTAAAAGTAGAATTTTTAGACTATACGCAATTAAAATTTTGATGGAGATAGCCAAAACATATGTGAATTCTGCAAAAGTGAAAGGGAAGACTTCATTTTTCACACCCTTGACAAAAGCATATGTTTCAAACATTTTAATATTTCACATTTGTGTTAGGTGGAATATGATATATTATTAAATCAAAAATGATTTCATGCTTTATTAACATTTAGTTTTAAATTTCAGATTGATATAAGGGTACAAACATTTAGGTTACATTGTATTTGCTAGGTAGAGTCCAAGTTGTGGTTGAGCCTTTCACTCAGGAAGTGTGCTATATACTCTTACATTGTGCCCATGAAAAATGGTAGCACACCAAACTCACTGTCTCTTCCTCTCTGCCCTTCCTTTTTCCCCCTATTTAGATGTAGTTGTGTTTTTCTCTTGCATGGAAGTATAGTTGTTTATTTATTAGTTTTGTATTAGTATTGAGTACGTTGGATATTTGCTTTTCTGTTCGTGTGATACTTTACTTAGGAGGATGTTCCCAATATCTACCCAGATCACAAGTACAAAAGATGTAAAGTCTCCATCTTTTTATGGTTGAATAGTATTCCATGGTATATGTATCACACTTTATTTATCTATTCATGGATTGATGGGCACTTGGGTTGATTCTATGTCTTGGCTATTGTGAATTGAGCTGCAATAAACATTTTAGTGCAAATGTTCTTACAGTAAAATAATTTATTTTTCTTCTGGGTGGATACCTAGTAATGGGATTGTGAGGTCAAATGAAAGGTCTACTTATAGTTCTTTGAGGACTCTCCATACTTCTTCCAAAGAGGCTGCACTAGTTTGCAACCCTACCAATGGTGTAAAAGTGTTCCCTTTTATATATAACTAGGAAAACATCTGCAGCTTTAGGACTTTGTGACATGAACCATTCTTTCTGGGGGGAAGTAATATCTGAAGGGGGTTTTGATTTGCATAATGATTAGGGAAGATGAAAATTTTTTCATGTTTTTGCTGGCCATTCATTGGTGCTCTTTGGAGAAGGTTCTGTACATGTCTCTTGCCAAATGATAAATGAGAATATTTGCCTTTTTTAATTATTATTTTGAGTTCTCTGTAGATTCTAGTCATTAGCTCTTTGTCAGACATTTGCAAATATCTTGTCCCATTCTAAAGGTTGTCTGTTTGCTTTACTAGGTAAATCCTATTATTTCCTGCCTTTTAAACAACTCAAATCAATATGTCAGAAATAAAACTCTAACTTTTCTTTACCTGTATTTGTATTTGGTGCTAATTAGTATTTAATATTCATTGAACTGGACACTATGCTAAGTACTTCATAATCACTATCTTATTTAATGCTCACCGTAGCTTTACTTGTTGAAGATGGCTGAGGTTTTCTCATGTTTAAGATGAGGAAACTGAGCCTGTGAGATAAATTTTCTGTAAAAACTATTAAATGACAATGTTGTTACATAAATTCCATTGAGTCTATGTACAGGGCCACAATCCTTAACTGCATAGAGCAGCGGTTCTCAACCTGTAGGTCACGACCCACAGGAACTATATTTAAGGGCCATGGCATTAGGAAGGTTGAGAACCATTGGCATAGAGCCTTATGTGACATTATCAGGACTCTGGATTTTACTCAGCATGAGATACATATTTTATTATTTTATTTTATTTTATTATTATTATTATTTTTTTTTTATTGTTGGGGATTCATTGAGGGTACAAGAAACCATGTTACACTGGTTGCATTTGTTAGGAAAAGACCCTCTTACAATCGTGTTTTGCCCCCAAAAGGTGTGGCACACACCAAGACCCCAAGACC